>OMNM01030381.1:0-16317 GCA_900302745.1 Parablennius parvicornis
AGCACGTGGGGAAAGGAGTGGTCTGGGACTGCAATAATGAAACCTGGGAGACAGAAAGGGAGGGAAACGGGGCTCAGATTTCAGCCTGACAGGGGGGCAAAGGGGGCCGGGCTGATATTTGGGAATATACGAAGATTCATTGAAGGCTGCGGGGACATAAAACTACAGCGTCTGGCCTGGAGCGGTCGGTGCTGAGTGTCTGCTGCAGGTCCAGGTCCTGGCGCTGGATTCCCCCATCGTTTTTTTTTCTTTTTTTTTTTCTTTTTTTTTTTTTTTCTTTTTGGGAAGGGTGAATGTCGAATGATCCGGCTTTCTAAACTGGGGATATAAAACACTAAATACTGAGAGAAGCCTCCGTTTCTCGCAACTTTATTTCTGCCTAAAGGCCCCCCTGCATGTCTAATATTTAGACATGTTCAGTTTAATGGATTCCAGGACTGTACTGCTACTTGTAGCAACCCAAGCGTGTCTATTAGCCGTTGTGAGATGTCAGGAAGACGAGCGTAAGTGACAGTTTCATTTCTCTTATGAAGAACTTCTTACTTGGTCATGAAGTGAATACAGTGAATAACGTCTTAAAATGCATTATGATATGTATATATAGTTTTACTTTTATTTTTTGTCATTCACATTGACTAACATTTGACTACTTTTGAACTGGAGTGATTTGGTTATCCCATGCAACTTTTACGCACAGAAAGTTTGCAATAATTTGGATGCTTCGTTGAATGAAACAAGTTTTGGAGTTGATCATAGTCGTCGAGATTCACCCTACCCTAAATGCTAATTGTTTTGTTGCTGTACGTTGTGGTGCATTTAATATTATTACAGTTGTAAAATGCAAAGGAAGTAGATTGAGAAGTGCGCGACTTTTACGCAAGATACTGCGCTCCAAGCAGGAGCGGTTCATTTTCTCGCTTCTGATTTTCTTTCCAGATTATTCTTTTATTAGGGTCCGAGCACTGACGGTGCATAGGACCTTATTGCAACCGTAGGGATAATTATTATTATTATTTTTATTCTAATTTTAGTTCACACTCGTAGCTATAATTAGAAAATTGCGCAAATCAAATGGAGGAATTTATCCCAGCAGTAAACTGAGTTCAGTGCTTCACCATGCCTCCCACTTCTTTCTTGAAATTGAACTGCCAGACACCTGTGGGTGCTTTAGGGGACTTGACAGACTCCCGTTTTAACTGCAGATTCATTTAATATGGAGGGGGAGGGTGAGAGGGATGTGCAAAAAGTGAAAGGTGGTCAGGCTCAAGGGCCTTTGGTGAAAAGTGTTAACATTCCTTTGCTGTCAGAGGGCATCCAGGCGAATCCCAGCTTGTTGATGCAGAAAGGTGGACTAATAACTTGAATTTCCATTTGAAAAATACCCTTCTAAAGTTGTTATCTTGATGTAAACTGCATTATAGATTGAACCCTTATGTCATCATTCAACCCTAAAAGTGAAAAAGATGATAATTTCACATTTCAAAACTAGAGTGAAAATAATTATTAATTATTATTGATTTTGAATATTCACAGGAGACATTTGAGAAAAGAGGTGTGCCAGCAGATTTGGGGCCAAAAATATTGTTCCATATGATTTCAGGGTTTCCATCTGCTTAAAAGATTACCCATAAGCTGTGACAGTCCAACCCCTAAAAAAACCAGAGCCAGGGTGCCAGAGAGAGGTGATTGGAAAATTATAAGACAGAGACTTTATTGTTGTGGCTTTTCGAGTCCCAGTTTTCACACTCTGCAATGAGTCAAGCATACCAATATTTAGAAGCAAAGAAAAGGTGCATTTTCCCAGAATAAGAAAGAAAAAAAGTGGGGAATACTCATGCCAAAGCAAATGCAAGTCTCGGGTTACCTTTTCAGAGATGTAGGTCTATGGATATAAAGCAAGCCCTTCTTTTCTAGCTGGAAGCAGTGGGGGAGATGGTGAAATGGTAAAGAGATTTGACTGTGACCTGAGTACACCTGGATTGGTGACCTGGAGTCACTCACTGAGAAGATGGGTCAGGACTGTTTATTTCTTAGGCCATTGAGTGAAGGTTAATGAGGGCCATGGGGTCGGAAAGCTTATAACGCAATAATATAGCCACTTTGCTCACAAACTGAAAATAATGTCGACTGAAGAGTCTTAAAGTACACCTGGGTTCACTTTACAATTTTCATTGTTCATTTTCCTGCCCTGGAAAATAGTATGGCTGCCAACACACAGGAGAGAAGGTATCCAGATTATCCTCGCAGACCGAAAAAAGAAAAACTCATTCTGTCAGTTCTCCAGCAAGAAACTCTTGTCCCACAGTTTCCAATATCAGACGGATCTTTCATATTTCAGCCAGTGGAAGGACAGGTGCAGGACTTTGATAGTGCACAGGAGCCTATAAAACGAAATGTCAAAACTGTGAGGCATGTGAATGAAAACTGGCCATTTTCTTTTCTCAGACGTGTTTGAACTGGCATCTGACACAGCTATGGCTTCCAGATGGGGGTTTAAAATGTGCCCCGTGTTTATACAAGGCAATAGTTTGTGAATTGGCCACTCTGTCTCGTTCCAGAAAGGCTGCATTCATTGCTGCCAAGGTCCGTTAGGTTACCTAGACTTAAGCAGCACGCAAAGGTAAATATAGCTACTGTACTTGCTCCCTGTGCTCTCACCCTTTCAGCAGCCTGCACCCTGAGGCCTTTCTGTCTATACGTCAAAAAAAAAAACAACCTCCGCATAGGTTCAGTGGCTCCAGTCACAGTCTTTCTTTCAGCACGTGTTTGATCATATGCTAACAGCTGAGTTAGCTGTCAGACTGAAAATGAACCTAATCATTGTAAATACCCTATATCTCCTGTTTGATATCCTGAGGGGTGTAATTCAGAGCAGGTACAGTAGCTGTATTCAAACTGGCCTGGCCTCCCTCACATTTCCTTGCACACTCTTGGCTGGACTGTGGTTCGTTGAAAGAGCAATACAAACATTTCTATTCGCTGAATGCACCATCTGTTCTTTGCACTAAATTAGGGTGTCTCCCGCAATGTAAACTGGCCCTATATTTATCTTGTGGAGGAATTCAGGGAGAGGGTCTCCAGGTTCTGTGAAGTTATTAGAGGTTTCCTGCAGGTTTTGCTCAGCTTGAACTTTAATTCTGTGAAGTTAGACCGCCACCATGTGGCAACATATAATATTGCGCTTATATTGAATTATGAGATCTAATTATAGATGATCGTTTGTATTCAATATTATTAGTTTAAAAAAGGTTTATCACCTGTCATCACAAAAGCAATTAACGAATGATCCACTATTCAGTTAACTATGAAGAGAAAATTAAGAAAAGTCCATCCAAATGGATATGTTCTCCTACTAAGACTTTTACAATTTTGAAAATTTAAAGGTTTATAGTTTTGAACAGTAACTTAACATCTCATATGTTTGAACCTTTATATTGGATTTTTATTCAACCAAGCATTCCACTGTAAAGCAAATCATTTAAAAACACAATTTGTCGTTTCTTTAATATTATACTTTTTTTAATTATTATTACTGGTGTCATAAAACCAAATACACTTTATTCGCCACCAAAATCTATGAAAGGTTTATTTTGGCATGTGAAAACTGTGTATATAAGAAAAAATTAGCAATAGTAAATAAGTTATACATATGTTATCACCTTTAAAGAGAGTTCACCAGATTTTCGACTTCAGGATATCTACTAGTTAATGGAACGAAGTCAATAAAACAAATAATTTCATGAATTCAGTCTGCATCATAACAAGAAAACTGTTTTTTCACATTAACTTTTTTTTTGTATTTGCACAATAAAGTGCCTAGATATACTCAGGTGAGAGGTTTCCAGCAGTAATTCTTTCATATCTGAAAGACATTATGTAAACTGTGATGAATACTTGTTGCTGTATGTTTGACATTACAATGACTGATGTTCACAACTCATGCATAATTTCCCTTTTTCCCTTTCACTGTCTACCTGTCTGGACTTCTGTGTGTCTCTTGCTTTGTCCTGACACACAGAGGAGGATGCGTTTAGCTGTGTACAGGACGGACAGCGGTATAGTGATAAGGACGTATGGAAACCAGAGCCTTGTCGCATCTGTGTGTGTGACACTGGAACCGTCCTGTGTGATGAAATTGTCTGCGAGGAGCTAAAAGACTGCCCCAAACCTGAAATCCCATTTGGAGAGTGTTGCCCCATCTGCGCTGCTGACCAGTCTCCACCCATTGGTTGTAATTTATTTATATCACACTTCCCATAAATAAATTACTGTACACAATCATTCAGTTTACTTTGGGGGAAAAAGAAAGCACCACACAGACCATTTGGTATTAATCAAAGGTTGCCCAGCTGCTGTTTAACCTCTGTCACTTTAACGTAATCAACAGGCGTTTTGTTTGTTTTTTTATTTTACGCCAACCTTTGATTTCAGTACTGCTTTCTATCCCCAGAGTAAACAGATGATGAGAAATAACAATAACAGTGGCACATCTGTCGAGATTTCAGCGAAATGCTACCTCACCATCATTTTTCCATAGCCGGCTCACCTTGGCCCCATCTTGTTTGAATACTCTCGCCTTCCCTGAGAATCATGAAAACATATGGGAGTCATTAAGGAAATACCTCAGTGAAGCAGACGCGGCTTCACATTTCTACTCTATATCCTCTCTGTGGATTTCTGCAGATCTGATGGCAGAGAAAGAGTGTGACACTCTGCTGAGAGTTCAGACTTTTTTGAAGGAGCCATTCACCACATTTTAAAGTGCCATTAGTTCGCTTATAAACACAGACTGCAAAATCCAAACAGTGTCGGTGCAGCCTTGAAAAAATAAACAGTCGAGGAGCATGGGTGAAATCAGAAGTGTCACTGTTTGCAATGCATGCTTGTATATTCTAATCATAATGCTTTTAATGTACTTACTTTCCACTTGCTGTGCTCAGTAGGAAATATGTGAAACACGTAAACAATTGAAATCATTAACCACATTGAAAATAAAAATTTGATAATTCATATCACCATTACTTAAGAGGTCATCATAGAGGGTTTGTGAACAAGTAGCAATTCAAGTGCAGTTTTTTAAAGATTTATCACAGTACTTTTTAAGTAAAAATGGAACTGTCATATTTATATTACGTTGTGCAGATATACTTCAATCTCTTTGCTCGTAGCTGCAGCTGCTTTGCTTTTGCTTCCTTACTTTAAGATGGAGTGTCAGCCAACACAATGGGCTCTTCATATTACCAGAACTATGAGTTGGTGGTGGTCTTTACTCTAGTTTCATTTAAGGGAATACAAAGGTTCTCCAGAACAAACTGACTGTCCGGGTTTCTGAGAAATATTACATAACCCACCGGGATGTTGGGTTTTTTTTCTTGTGTGGTGTGTTCATTCATTAACTGTGATCTGTTTTTCCTTCATAAACCCCTCAATTACACACCAGGAGCTCCTGGAGCAAAGGTGAGAAACTGTGATATGAGACAGAGAGAGAGAGAGAGAGAGAGAAAGTTTTTAATCAGCCTGCTGGTTTTATTGCCATCCTTTGCTTCATTTAAATTTTCAGTGTTTTAAAATCTGCTTTTGAATGACAACTTTCATCTTACATTTTGATTTTTTTTGATTATATCTCTTGTCTTTATCTTGATTTTTATTGTGTCTTTCAATGTCAACTTTAAATACTTTTGTTCATCAGTTATGTACAATTTTATTTAAAGGTCTCAGCCGCTCTCACTACTTTTATATTTTCATGTACAAGGAGTGACATATGCATGAAGATTATTATCATTAGCGTATGGATTGAGATTATGCTTTGATATCAAATGTGTTGCTAATTCATTACATTAAATATCAGGCAATACTTTAGGGAATATCTGCTTTCAGCCTTTTGCTGTGAACAATTTCCTGATAAAGCTTTACATTTTCCACATAAAGTGCTTCTAAACATGGTCTCTTTTCACAAACTCAGTTCAGATTAAACCCCAGAGTCAGTAAATGATCATCTGTTTGTACTTTTTATCTAATATTCTGTTGTTATGTTTCCTCTTTCCTTTGTCAGGGTCAGAAAGGTGAACCCGGAGACATTACTGATGTAAGTAGGCACCAACAGTGAAAGACACTTCCATGTTTTGTTTACGTTAGCTGAGGCTTTTTTGTTAACACCACTTTGAAATCCCAGTCTCATGTTACAAATGTAAACAGTTAATTATTATTAAGAGCTGGTGGAGGGTCAGGCTTCTGGGTCATTTATGGATACAAACCTGCCATAATGTATTATGATAAGCCCTGCTCCTTAAAAAAAAAAAAATCATTTTCGAGAGCATTCTGCAACTTCGTAAGTAAGTTACTTATTACTGTTGATGAATTATGTGCAAGCAGCACTTTGGTTTTACATTTTTACTATTATTCTAATATTTGGGATATTTCTTTCCATTGTTTCATGGATTTTGTGGACACTTTATATAGTTTATATTTTGTTGTATTTCATATCTTTCTGTCTTATCTGTCTAAAAAAATTATTCAAAGCGAAATGATGTTAAATATATAACCTCTAAAAGAAGCAGTGAAATAAAATAGAAACCTTCAAGTAAAGTATGGGTACTTTCAAGCCACTGTATATTACAGTAAATTACTTGAGTGAATGTACTAATGGATATTGTCCAGGACTGTTGTTACAGTAGCATATTATTCTCGGAGCATGTGTAAAAGCAGGTTTAGTATTTATAACTCAGTCCAATAAAATACTTTAAGAATGTACGTAAAGCTTCAATGGGCCTCTTTCACAAAAGAAAGACGGATTGGGAAAGAAAAGGAGGAGGAGGAAGAAGAGGAAGGCCTGTTAACCCACCCGTCAGGAAAACAGCCAAGTACAATAAGGGCTCCATATAGTCCTCCATAAAGATCTTCAGAGAGAGGGAGAGGGAGAGAGAGAGAGAGAGAGAGAGAGAGAGAGCTGCTGCAGTGCCACACCTGGAAATGTTTTGCCCCTCAGAGCGAATACAGATTCATGGCAGGAAATAGGAAGGCTTTGTTTATTGTATGCTTCTTATAATGTTTTTGCCCGAAGAGATTAGTAATTAACAAGTCTGCTGTTATGGGAGAAAGATAATGCCTCCCAAAAACCTCGCATGTGTAAATACATCTGGTACATGTCAGCCTGAGCGGTCCACAGTGCAGATAACACTGAATAACATTGAATACAATGAGAAGTGAAATCTTGTCTTTATTCTTTTTCTTGCACAGGTTGTAGGACCAAGAGGACCAGCTGGCCCCATGGTAGGCACTCATTTTTATATGTTGATCACAACATATTGTTTGTAATTATTTGCAAGATCAACAGTGTAACAACATTTGTAGACTATATATAAAGACCCACCAATTTTAAATGAAGGCCATTGACAATTGCATCTTGTAATATGGAAAAAAAACAAGGTCATGGAATCCAACTTTCAACTACAGTTTGATGTGAGATTAAGCTTGCAGCATGAGAGTTGGTGGGCTGGCATGGGGGGGGTCATTCACCCACACTTTAGAGAACTCCAGCTGTATATTCAGGCTGCATGACGTCTGTTTTTATTGCACAGTGAAAAAACAAAAAAAAAAAAGCAAAAAGTGCATTCAGACTACCCATATAGGTATTAAATTTAATTGCCAGTTACTGTGACAGGAAATAGAAAGTGACATGACAGCAGCAGCGTTCAAAAGCTCCAGCTGTTTCTGTACAGCGATAACACCTGAAGTTACTGACTACTTCACTGTCTCCTGTTCACCCAGGGCCCACCAGGAGAGCAAGGACCCCGCGGATCAAGAGGAGACAAGGGAGAAAAGGTCAGATAAACCCCAACTTAAAAATAGGGGGGGGCTAAATCCACTTTTTAGGATTTTTCTCACACTAAACCTGAAAAAAGTTATAGCACTCAGCTCCCTTCAGAAGTACAGTGTGTCCTATTGAGTGTTACTGCTTCTTAGAGGGTGGGCAGAGGGGATCTGTCATAGCTCGCAGGTTTACAGAATGGCATCCTTTCATTGAGCAGCTCAGTCTAACTAGTCATGTGTCCTTTCCATTTGGGTGTGTGGTCTGGGTTGTTTAACAGATGTGAGCCTGTAGGAGACTTGTAGTGTGAACCTCTGCTTCTCTCAAGTCAACCACTGCGGGAAATCAGCACCATTTGTTTTGGCAACTTTGATCATCTGATTAATGCAACAGCATTTTAAAGTGATATTGACTGCAGGCAAGCAGTTTATGGCATCTTCTAGTCGTCATCTTATTTATGCAGATTTGAGTGCAAGATGCATTGAGTGTTGGCCAGCTGACAATAAAACAGTATTTTAAGGTGTCGTTCTGCACATTTTTTTTTTGTTTGGGATTCCTTGCAGGGTAATTTGTCACTACATGCACAGAGGTATGCCAGACAGTGTGATAAATCGTCAGCCTGCACAGCAGCTTGCAGATATCAAATCTTCAATGGTATATTTACAAAGGGTTTTTTCTTTTACCATTTACATTTTCACATCTGTTGTTATGCGCAATTAGAGCGAGATATTTCTGCAGTGGATCGTTCTTTGATGCCAGCAGGTGTTGGCTGGTCCAGTTGTCTCATGCTGACTGTCGGAGCCGCTTGGAGCGAGTTCAATTGAGCTTTAGGCTTCTGTCAGCAGTATCCGTCTAATGCTGCTGAGTATCACTTGCTATCATCTGTGTAATGATTTATCCAAAGAAATGTTGACACAAGGGCCTGAAACGAATAAAGTCTTATTTGTATTTCCTTATGCTGAGAATATTGAGAATATTATTTACAGTATATTTCAAACTGACTTGACAATAAAATTACAACTATAATGCAAAGAATGTGTGGTTTAAGATCACACACACAACACTGAAGCAAAACAATGCAGAAGCAGGAAATAAATGTGCTTGATTGAGCAAAGCAGAAGGAGCTATTAACTGATTATTCAGCTCCTCAACCAGAATTCCTTTCATTCGAGCCTCTTAAATTATTTATTTTATGTTTTATTTGCATTAATAGGAGGTTGATCATTATGAGGGCCAAAGAAACTGAACAGAACCACTACAACAATGATCGATATGGAAATATGGATACAAATTTGAAGTTAGATTTCATACTGTAATCTGAATTTTTGCAGTTATTGGTTAAATTGTTTTCTCCCTTGTGTAACCTGTGAAATCAACACTATTTTTTGGGGGGAGAGGCGGGGATTGACTCACCCGCTACAAAGAAATTGGGTTGGGGCCAATATTTGCCCTTATCTGTCACAAATCATTAATGATACAAAAAAAAAACATTGTTCTGAATAATATCATATATAATTTATAAAGATACTCCAATGAATACTACATCCTGAATTATCATTAAGAATCATTTCAGTTACCAACATTTAATATGATTAGCCACCTGGTACAAACTTATTCAAATAGAAAAAAACTAATTTTCAAAATTCTTAAAAAGTCCTTCATCTATTTCAGGGAAGCCCTGGTCCCCGTGGCAGAGATGGTGAGCCTGGTACCCCCGGAAACCCCGGCCCCCCTGGACCTCCAGGACCTAATGGACCCCCTGGCCTTGGTGGAGTAAGTGTCCCTCGATGAGCAGAAGTGGTGGGTTTGCATTCAGTGCAAGCGTCAGCGCTGACTGATAGAACACTGATACGAGGCCAGAAATGGGTTCACTAGCTGGAATAAGCAGAGAGGGGGATACAAATGCAGCCAAGAAAGAGTTCAGGAGCACAAAAGAGGTGGGAAACTGGCTGCCATGGGAGGAGGCAGACAGACAACAGTGGGTGGATGCAGACAGAAAGAATAGATAGAATGCCACTCATTCTTTGTAGGAGAAAAGGAGCTAGGAGAGAATGAGCTTTTTGAGGGGAGGTGGGTAATAAGAAGTCTTTGTGAAAAGTGTTCACATGCCCTCTGTTTGCATCAGGATTCACATAATCTGCTCAGCTGCTACAAATCTCCTAAATGCTGAACATAATCTGTATCTCAACTTCAGAGCGTTTTCGAAACACCAGTACAATAAAAATACATTCAACTTTCAAGATAACTAGTAAAAAATTTTACTACCGACTGTTTAAAGTGTGGTGGAATTTGATGCATGTCTTTCTCTTTATTTTTTTATTGTGAGTTTAACCTTTTCATTCCTCTTACAGATGCATTTGTTGATGATTGTAAAAGTCGATTTAGACATTCTGTCTTTTACATTTTGCAGAACTTTGCTGCTCAGATGGCCGGTGGTTTCGACGAGAAGGCCGGTGGAGCACAGATGGGTGTGATGCAAGGACCAATGGTGAGCACGAGTTGACAGGGCCTGGTGCCACTCAAAAATGCTCTATTACAGACGGCTCAGTTTTGATCTGCAGAGAGGAAGCAGTTTTGGAAAAGCTAGACAGACGACATGGAGTCGTCGTTGTCCTTGTTCCTCATCAAGGGACTAGAATCTCTCATAGGATTTGATCCCATCCAGGATTTAAACGATCGGTGAAGACTAGTGATTCAAGACCAGCAATGCAAATACATTGTAATGATTTGCAGTGTTTTGTTTTGTTATGGTTTTGGAATAAAAATTAACTTTTCTTGGTGGCGGAGAGGACAGATGCTCCAAAATCCTGTCGTGATGGAAATCAAATCACTCTCATAACAGAAGGGTGATTTTATAAGCTGAGGAAACCGCCATTGATCATCATTATATTTCAAACTTGTCAAAAACCACAGCAACCACACGGCAACTGAAGTCCATCAGACCCTCTCAGTTAGGATCCATCTGTGGGGCTTCACTCCTGCTGGCTGTCCCGCCACATGTCTGAACGTGCAGCACAATACTGTACTGGGTCAGCCCACGTTTACTTTGGCGTT
The DNA here is from genome assembly GCA_900302745.1 of Parablennius parvicornis. Lineage (NCBI taxonomy): Eukaryota > Metazoa > Chordata > Actinopteri > Blenniiformes > Blenniidae > Parablennius > Parablennius parvicornis. Next base: position 10,862 of record OMNM01030381.1, read on the forward strand.
TTCCAGGTTGATGAAGGAGCAAAGTGGACCAATGTTAAAGCACAAGTTAAGCGTGTAACTCCTCCCACATTTCATCAGTATCCCCACTTATATTCACCACTTATATACCAAACATTAACATCAGTCTCATTGAAACATATGTCTACATACACACACTAAACATATAAACATACACACTCTATAGGATATAGAGGCCCATTGATATGTTCCTTCCCTCACTGTGGTGAAGGCTTCCCACACCCACTGAAAGGTGACTTGTACTCGTTTCTGAGGACCACTGTGCCACGCTGTGACATTTTCCTTGGATATGAGCCCTGATTTTGGAAGGAGGGTCTGTGAAAATGAGACATCTGAAAGGAATACTTTTTTCATCCAGGAGAACAGCTGTCACAAGTTAGCATAAATCAAGATGGCGCTTTCTACAAGAAAACGTCAAAATTATGAAAATATTATTGAAACCAGGTGTCTGCAGTTCATCCTTTTTTGTATTCCTCGTGTGTGTACGTTTTGTGTATGTGCAAAGAAAAAAAAAAAGGCCATTTGGCTTGCCGTTTCCACACAATGTGATTTTCTCTTGAGGTGCGCTGATGCATGAAGTTTGAGTAGAAATCGCTTTGGCTCGTGACTACAGCCAGAAGCTCCCGCACAGCCAATTAAGATTGTGTCAGACAGAGTTTAGTGAAGAAAGTTCCCCCTCCTAAGGAGACACCCAAAATCTGGGAGGAAGAACTTCTCTCTGAGCGAACACGTCACCGCAATGTCGTTGCGTTAGGAAGTCATGTAGAGTTAAATCTCCTCTTTCAAGAGTACAACACGACAGCTGATGACCTTTGAACCACAGAAACACACAGCGGGTGGGAGACGTAGCTGAGAGAAGAAGAAACTGGTGATGAAAAGAGAAACTCTGAATGCCACTGAAGAATTTTTTTTTCAAGATTTATGCTTTTGACAAGCAGAGCTGCTGAACGTTGAGTAGCTCTGGGGCAACGCTGGTGATAAGTTATATTTTTGCTTCTGCCTGCCTGAAATCCGGTGGGAGCAAAAGTTTAAGACTCAAAATACAGAACTGGTCAAGTTAAAATACACTCTTTGTATGATTTATGTGTTTGTGTGATTTAAACAGTGCTTATTGATGAAGGATATAACAGCCTTTAATCTTAATGTTTGTCCATTTTGGTTCTCTCCCCTCAGGGCCCTATGGGACCAAGAGGACCACCTGGCCCTTCTGGATCACCTGTAAGTACCTCCTGCCCTCCCAAAACAACCATCGAGGTGCACCTGTAGGTGAAATCCTGTGTTCGGTCACAGACAGGGTACTTGGGCTAAATCTCTTAATTGCAATGTGCTGTAGGCTGTGTACTTATGCCACCATTTCAACTTCCTCCAGTGTATTTAATGACAATACTGACCTCAAAATGACAGTAAACTTTTCAGAGTCTCGAGGTGAATACCAGCGGCTGTTAGATATCAGCCCTCTTATAAGTCTGAGCTGTTTTCCAGAGGAAGGTTACACACAGAGGCTGATTTTGTCTCCCCAGCAGCAGGCTCCGGGGCTTTTTCCTCTGCCACAACCCAGACAAGCTGCAGAGCACCTGTCATTTTACCCTTCGCAATAACTATTTGGACTGACTCCCCCAAACAGAAGCAACCTGCCGTTTCCTCCTCCCACATACAAATAAGCTTTAGCTGTATTCATTTTAGCTTCTTCTACAAGCCTCTTTCCAGTTCTAGACACACATACAGATGTTTGATCTCAGCTGAGCTTAAATGAATTACACCATTATTCTACAAATCCTATAGCCTATAAACAACTGTTGTTAATCTTTTACATTTATTTAGTACAAGCAAGCATAAGCACATGTAATACAGTCATTTACAAAACCTATCATGAACAACCTGTAATGTATTTTTTAAAGGTAGAAAATTAATTCTTGTTTTTGCGACTGTTCACTTTAGTCTTGGCAAATGTTTGCACAGACCTGCCATTTCTCAGAGCCCACCATTTCTATATCTTTCAGCATTATTCCTTGTGTTATTTGACATGTGTGTTATTAGCAAACAGGTACTGCAGCATCATTTGGCAACGAGCTGTCAAGTTCTTGTATTTTGTTTTATTTAAGCTCATCTCATTGAAACCAGCTGAGAAATAGCCATATTCTCCTGATACATTTAGCCGATAAATTATCGGGATATTGATCACATTCAGACACAAATATTTCAAAGTGCATTTCAAGAGTTAAAAAATTATAATGAATAAAATGAAGGAATACTACAATTCATGTAATTAAAAAGCAAGATGTAAAGATATGACAGAAATTGCTCTTAACTTATAAATAGATTAAAACAAATTAAAGGTCAAAGTAAAGAATTCATAGGCTACAGTAAATTTGGATGTTTCCTGTATTTTGTTTATTCTAAGTTTAAGAGACAAAAGCAATAAATTGTTTAGAGTTATAACAAAAATACTAAAATAGATCAGATTTTTGTCTTTTATTTTGAGATTAGACACCAATTTGCTATTTTCGAAAGGATAGGTCTAATCAGATTACCTCTCTTCTTTTTACATTTTAGGGCCCACAAGGTTTCCAAGGCAACCCAGGAGAGGCAGGAGAACCCGGACAAACTGTAAGTATCCCATAGCTTATAATAAACCCCAAGCTACAGCGCTACATGGTTTATTTTCACTCTATGGTCACTTTCATTTTTTAATGCTTTCCACCTCTCTTCTACCCTCTTTTCTTTACTTCTCATGGCTTTTTGAATTTTTTTTCTAGTGGCCATAAAATGACTTTTGTTTCTTAATTGGAAATTCCTTCAAAAGCCAAAAAAGTCCAACCAACAATCAATAGCATCAGGAGGAAATCATGAAGCAAATGAAAACAGGGCCATGATGATCTGGCTAAGATTGTTCAAAGTCTCACAATATGCAGAAACAGACACCTTCCTGTATTTTTACTGCAGTTAATTACCACCCTCTATTCCCTATATGATTTTTTTGTTCAGAATCCTCTATTACAATCCTTCATAAACATTAATATCTATAAACCCTTTATTCTATGTTATTCTGCTCTATTTTCTGCAAAATACATTAATGATTTTGCAAGAGTTTTCCCCATTGCCTAACTCACAACTTCCAGTGTTTATGGAGTGTCTCTTGACCTTTGTAGATAGTCTTCAGATATCTCCTGACCCTGAAATAAACCCTCTCAGCGAGAGGATTGTCCTCTCCTCCCATCGGCTTTTATTTTCTCTTCTTATGCTCTTTGCTACCAAAATCTTCAACCTGCATAGTCGTCCTTGTCCTCCCTCTACTCTCAGCTGGGAAACAATAAAAAGCCTCCCTGCTGCTGTGTTAATCTGCTCATGTGGAGTCCAAATAGGGCTGGCCGAACGTCTCTGAGATGCCCCCTGCTTTAGAAATGTGCCAGCACATCATTATGTGTGATTAAAATCAAGCTTATTTACACAAATTAACCTGACACCTGTAGCGGGGTCACAGTGTTGCTCAAGCTTGTAGTCTTGAGATCATTTAAGCTTATGAGATGGCAGAAACGCTCACACTGTTTTTCTGCATCGTGAGTGTAAACTAGTTAGTAAGTCAATTAGATACAAAAACTGACCTGAGACAAGACAATGTCATAGCTCATATCAAGTGAAGAAACTCAGAAAGGAAAGAAAACTTTGGGATTTTAGATTACCTTCCCGAGTGTTCGATCTCTTCTATGTAAAATATAAAACCATTAATAAGTATAATATCTGTCAGTTTCTCTCTAAAAATTACTTATAATGTAGGCAATCAGAAGAGCATTTAATGTAACAACTAGTCAAGTCTATGGTCCAAACTGCAGTGAGCTGCTATTCTGACAGGTCGTGTTTGGTTGTTTTTAATGAAAAACCTTTTTTTTTCTTTTTTCTTTTTTTTTTTTATTCTGGTGATCTGCAATTCTTCTCAATGAATATAAACACTGCTAACTGCTTGTGTCAGTGTAAGTAAGTAAAGTCATGTGTTCAAGTGAGCCTCTGTCTCATTTAGCTCCTCTATGTTTTCCTGAACGTCTGCACTGATTGCATTGAGAGCAGGAGTTGTCACCATGAATTACCATCTGAAGTTTGAACTGTCTAATGTGGCCCTCTGTTGGTTGTGAGTAGCAACTGTGTCTTACCTTTGCTTGTGTTCTCTGCTACAGGGCCCCATGGGTCCCCGTGGACCTTCTGGACCTCCTGGAAAACCTGGAGAAGATGTAAGTGTAACAGCAGTACCTTGATATTAGTGTGAATATTTATTTTATTTACAAGTAGAAACTCTCACACAATTGATGCAGTGTGTTGCCTTTTGCAGCTTTTTGTGATTTGAACACTAATAAGGTCTAATTGTAGCCCAAAGTTCTTGTGAAAATGAACAAAAACTGCTCAGATAGCGCTAAGTTGTAGTTGTAATATTTCAACATTCAGCAATCCTGTTACTGTTATTATTGTCTGGGACAAGCTAGTGTGTGTTTCCCACGTATGCCAGCATGTGTTCTTACCTCACTGGACTGTTTACATTAAATCTCTATATTATTTGTTTCAAGTCTATTTGATTGATTATAATTTCAAGTAAAATGAAAGAATGTAATTAGTTCTCACTGGCAGGTGTAGATTTATAAATGAATAAATCTAAAATTTGCACAGATAGATCTGCTTTATATACCCAGTTAACACATTGTTATTGTTACATTTGTACAGTCATAGCAAATTATGTAATTGCAATTCAACAAGTGTTTGGAAAAATCTTTTTTTCTCAAATCTTTATGCATCACAGGTCATTTTCAAACCAAAAAAACTAACTTTCCCAATTAAAGCCAGTAAATATGTTTATTTTAACATTGTGTTATGTCATTAAGCCATAAAGTGTCTTTTAGTTCCTGTGATCATCATAAATGTGCTCAGGGAGGAACATTAAAAGCAGGTGAACTTCTTTTATTGGTGCTGACATTATTTTCTATCGAATTCTGAATACCTGGTCTTATTGGTTTAGTAGTTTTATAGTATAAATTCTGATTGCGCACGAGTAGTTATCAATATGTAATCCCTACTTCATGCCACACGATGGCGCCAGACGTGACATAACAGTTTGTGTCCACAAGGAGGGCTTCAATCACGCTCAACACCTCAAAAGCCAAACTTTTATAGTGGAACACAGGTACAAACAGAGAAAAATATGACGAGATTTACCTGTGTCAATTTACATGTTTGTGGTTGTGTTTCAGGGTGAGGCTGGCAAACCTGGTAAAGGAGGTGAGCGTGGACCTACTGGACCTCAGGTGATCTATCTATCTATCTATCTATCTATCTATCTATCTATCTATCTACCCAACTAAATAAGTAATAAAAACTAACTAACTAAATATTTAAAAAAAAATTTAAAATGTAATTGAATTTACCTTAAGTCAAAGTTCTAAAAAAGAAACCAATAA
>OMNM01030383.1:8224-19157 GCA_900302745.1 Parablennius parvicornis
CTCTTGTCTCTTTCTCATGCCTCCGACACCATAGGCCTGCAGGGAACACACACACACACACACACACACACACACACACACACACACACACACACACACACACACACATACACACACACACACGTAAGAATTCGCACAAATCATACATTGCTAACAGAAAAAAGTTTTGAACTTTCCTTCTCATTACATAAATTTTGCACGCACACATACAAGAAAAAAAAAGTGTAACAGCACAGCATTTGCTTCAGTGTTTAAGTGTCTGCACACACACACACGCACGCATACACACACTCACACACACGTGCGCGCACAAGTTTGCATTCTAATCATCTGCTCTCAGCGTAAAGCTGCACTTCCAGCAGGAGGGGGCTGATGACACCTAGCAGGGGAGCAAGAGTACCAATTAGCAACCCTGGTATCTGTGTGCAAGTGTGTGTGTGTATCCGTGTGTATGCCTGTGTGATGATTTTACAAATACATTGTTAACACTTGATTATCCTCCCATAGGATGCCCAAAAAGCATGTGGGAAGTAAGAACCTGTCTGAGCTAATCAAAGTTGTTAAAAAGAAAAAAGAAAAAAAGAGGTCATCTCAGCAGGATTTAAATCACCGGGTCTGTTTGCATTTATTTGTAATAACAGTTGGACTGTCAGATGGCATTTAATTACGGAGTCTGGTATGCCGTGAAAGCACAAAATGATTTCCGACACTTAAAACTACCATATTCTCTGATGTGGAATTAGTGACATTCCTGTACATGGAGTTACTACAGTTGCTTCTAAATTAATTGGAGACTTTCCAGAAGCCCCCCCAAAAAAAAACCTTGATTACTTCACCAGCTGTCATAGGGAGCTCTTTTTTGGCTTGAATTATTTATATCTTTACAAGTCAAATGGGACTGAACTTTCACCTTCAACAGTGTGACTCTTTTTTAACGCTGCTTCCCTGCATGTAATACTTCACATTTTCTCAAAGACGAGGAACAGAGAGGAGTGAAGTGCTCCATGTCATTACTGTCTCACCCGTGCTTTGGTACGGTTCTTGCGCTTTGGGACATCTTCCTCCATCTCGTCCACCTCCAGCTCATGTGGGAAATCCCCGACAAGCAACTTCTACAGGTGAAGTGTAAAAACAGGAAGAGACGTGTCAGACAAGTGACTCCGTTGGCTTTGTCTTTCCTTTTCTTTCCATCACTTATCCGACAGTATGTTTGTACTAAGCAGGTTTTAGGGTCATTTACTGTAGATCATATAGAAGTGAGCTTAACCTGCTCACAATGTGAACAGGTGTCCTTCTCCAAACCAACGGGTCTCAACAGGTCCAGTAACATGCAACCTCAGTTTGGCCCAAAGATAAATTAGGCCAAACACAGGCCAACTTTTTAGAGATGCACGTTCTTGTTCAGACTCACATAAACTGAATTGACACTTACGCTGGTGTAAGTTATGAGAGGTTTGTTTTAAAACATGAGTCAAAATCTGTTCAGTACCATCTTTGGTCATTATTTGCTTTAAATTGAATGCTTTTGCGAAGTGGTGGGTTTGAAACGTGAATCTGTAAAATTACAAAGCTCAGCACCATTCCCTCAGAGAAACAGTACCTGATTAAATTTTTGTGCAAAAATACTTGCTTGTTTGAGTTAATTGGGGACATGTGTGTGTACACAATGTGTACACAATGTGTGTAATCTGAGTGAGCCCAGTGATGGATTGGTGACATGTTTTTGCCCAGGTGGTGGCTGGAAAAGGATCCGGATCCCCACAACCACAGTCTGGATACAGGGAATAGAGGACAGGTGAATGGACAGGAAAACACAAATATAAATACTCCCTGAATTTATGTGCTTTTATAATTTTATACAAAGATTGTCATTTAAATTCCACAATTTTTTAACTGGTTTTCTAGGATGAACCTTCACATAAACCTTCATTAAGCAGGTGCACTGTCGAAGTCAGTCATTCTAATTCTTTAGGAAAATCAGGTGAGTTATAGGAAAAATAAAGACCAAACCAAGAAGCTCATTTGTGAAAGGTCAAGCTCAACAAGCACTACATTCCTAACAATACATCTACATCCTTAATGACTCTTAGAAGCATTTCTATTGCTGCATCTTCACTCGAAACTTTTGATGGTTAGGAATAAACAAAGCTTTACAAGGAAAATGTGTTTGGGTGTGAAAACTACCTTTAACTCCAAATTGGAAGAGAAGAGTAATGCATATGAAGATATGATGCTTTACTTTGTGACATCCACCCAAGAGAGCGAGAATGAAAAGAAACCCCCCTGATTTGAGGCTGTAGCTCTCAAAGGACTACTGTAAACACCCTGACTGATTAACTGTGCATCAGAGTTTTGCAGCCACAGTCTGTAACTGGTGAAACACCCCAGACAGATGGGCATTAGGTTTAGCTCATAAAATTAAAGTTTATTTACATGTACTAAAGAGAAGAACATCTACAAAGTTGGTGTGTAAAATACGCAAGCGCAATCCCTGTAAAACAACAAGCTGCCACGCTATCACACACAATCGGAAGCACACACACACACACACACACACACACACACACACAATGTGTGTGCCAGAAGGGAGCTGTCAGAGCCGCGGGAGCCGGTGTCACCGCCAAAACACACACTCTGAGAGAGACAAAGGCAGAGACAGACAAAGAAACACAAACACAGAGGGTGATACAGACAGATGAAAAGAGATAGACAGGCTGACATGAGAGGAAAACAACAAGACGTGGAAAGAGCATCAAAGAAGGAAGGAGAGAGGTAGAGGGGAATAAGAGAGAGGGATGAAAGGGGAGCGGGAGTCTTACCTGACACTCGCTCATTGGCTCTTCTTCCTTGGTTTCTACCTTCTTGTCCAGGGTTTCCCCGGCAAGCAGCGACTCCAGCACGGGACCATCAGGGATCCCCCCCTCTTTCTTTAGAGAAGCCTCGTAGTCTAGAGAGTGAGACAATTACAATCAGAAAACAGCGGAGATCTCGCAGTCATGCTGACATGCACAGTTGAGCTGACAGTGCCCCGAGGAAACTCAATTTGGCTGCTTGATGAAGCCACAAGAACTTCAGATTCTGTACTGTACACTAAGATGATCATCTGCATGCTACTAACATTTGATGGGAAGGTTTGCAAACATTCTTCTGTTTCCTTTTCATTCCTGCTGTAAATGAGTGGTGTAATCTGGCCTGTCAGCAATAATTATGACTACACTTGAAGCTTTTTCATCATTTTCAACACCGTGTAACCACTGTTTGTTGAACTGCTCAACAAATCAGTCAATCATTGTCAAGGAAATGTTTAATAATATAAGGAGTGTCAGGCTACATTTGTGTTTTGACATTATCACTGCCTACAGTTGGAACAAGCTTACACAGAAAATATGGGATATTTTACTCGGTACTGCCTGAAATCTATTTAAGAGATACTGTTTCTCTGTACTGAAGTGGGGGAGAAAAGTGTCTTTTTTACACAACTTGAATTCTAAAAGCAGAGAAGGTTGCTGTCCAGAGGGTGACCAGATCAAATGGCAGTGAGTCAGTATACAACTGAATACACAAGAAAACATCTGATCTGTTCAGTGTTTTACATACGATAGACTCCTGAACAGAGATGTTATCACTTCTTGTGATTCCTTCAAGCTTTTATCTGTTACACTCAGCCTTGTTTTTACCTGCCTAAGCAGTGCGCATTGTACGTCAACAACAGTATTTAAGAAATGGAAAGTTTGATGAAGAACTAAGATCCTTCATCATCTGTATTGATCTTCTGTCTTGTAATGGTGATTCAAATGGTAAAGGTGGAACTGGACTTACTGAACCTTATCTTGGTAAAAGAAAATATTTATATTCTTCATTTTACCCCCACTTCATTAGCCCACACATGTGCAGAAATGATAGACTGAGAATAACAAAACAAACACTTTCAAAAGTAAAACAAAGCAGATGGATTGCATGCCTTATGGACCCAATGTTTCACTTAATTCATTACTTGTCACTGTGGACATAAGGTTTTATTATCTATGGCCCACTCACAATGTCCAGGTCTGATTAGCTGAAGAGTTTACTCACTTTTTCAGCAGCACTGCAAATGTATAATGGCCATGCTTGGAAAACATATGAAATATTGTAATTTCTTGTTTATTAGTAGATTAAGTACATTGTGTTTGTTTATGCCAGAGCAGGTTATTTGACAACTGAGAAGAACCAATGTACAACGCGTTCACACAGAGATATTTTCTCCAAACACTGTAAAATCCGCTGTTTTCGAGCATCCATCTTTCAATACCTGCCTCTCATAGACCACCTGATAAGTAGCGACAGTGTTTCGTCACGTTGCCTATTTACCGATCTTGAATTCGATTGGTACAAGTCGTGGGTCTTCCAAGATGTTTAGCCGTCTCTTCTTGCGCCAGCATCGAGCGGGATACGTGTACAACTGACCTGGAGCGTGACCTGGAACACAGAGACACAGGGACATTGTGGTTATAGGAAGTGCCTCTACAAGCGATACATAAGATAACGCATCAAACATCACAGACGATTAGGGAAAAAATCTTTCATATCAAATTCAGACTGCTGGTAATTACTAAATGCTGAATTCTGGTGTTTTACATAATTGTGTAGAGAGTTTACACCCACAATACAGAATGTGAGAGGTTCACCGTTGCAGAGCGGTGTTAGGAGCCGAGAGGTTTCAATTCGTTCATGTAACTTTCAACAATTTGATCCGGATCAAATTTTTTTCCAAATATGAGATAAAACTAATTTAAAAAAAGATATGTAACAAAAAGAAAGTTTAAAAATAAATGCCACCTAACAGTGGAACATCAGTTTAACAGTAGTGAAGTCAAGTTTTAACAAAAAGTGACTAACAAACCAAACAAAAGATCCTGGTGGCAGATGCCAGCCTGCAAACTAAAATCGTTAATGCACCACAGTGCTACACACACGCACCCACGCACACACAAAAACACACAAACGCACACATACACACACACGGTGCATCCTCTCTGGAATAGTTGGTGCCAGCGGCGTATCATTGCCTACAGGGGAGTCTGATTCACTGCCAAAATACACTGATGTTACAGAGAAAGAAAAAGCTATGAGGAAACACCCTTTGGGGAAAGTGGGGAGAAAAAAAAAGAAAAAAAAAGTTTAGGTTTGAAAGGTAGGAGTCCAGGATACAGAAGAGGCGGAAATGAAAAAGGAAAGAAAGAGACAAACACAAGCGGAGCAGACGATTGAAGGAAGCCGTGAGACAAATGACTGGAAAGAATAATTTGACACAACAGCTGGCAAACACACACACACAGATGCACAAACACACACATGCATGCATGCATGTTCCGGACAAGGACAGATTTCATTTAGTTTCTGGAGGGAGATAATATACACAAGCATTTCTTAAGATGTACCCATCCATCTTTTATACTGCTTTATCCAACTCAGGGTGACAGCATGCTACAGGCAATAGCCGAGTACGTCATGGACAGCTCGTCAGTCAACACACAGGGATAACATGAAACCTCCACACAGAAACCTAGCAGCCTGAACTCTAACCAAAACATCACTATTCACCCCACCTTTCTTACACATGGTACCACTAAGGTACAAAAATGTCTGTAATAATGTAGAGAAAACAATAATAGGTCGATTGTGAGGCTGGTATGTTTACAATTGATGTTATAGTACTGATGGTTTTAGTGTTTGATTTTATGAGAAGCAAATATGCTGCATTATACATAGATTTGTTGAATTCTTAACCAAACAGACAAAAACAGTCAGAGCATCTGATGATTTAAATTCCATGTACACCTCAAAAGAGGTAAACAATGCGAAACAATGTGTGATTATTGATCCATAGACCATGAAAGGTTTCATGTTGATCACAGAGTGGAGGTTTATCGAAATATCTCCTCCTTGTAATGCAGCTGGAAGGAAGGTACAAACAGTATATATCAGTATATAATTGCTGGTTACAAGTTATATATATATACATATAAAAGTTATAGTCAAAGAAATGTCTGTATATAAATTCCTTGAGGTAAAACTATGAGTGGTTTCCTAGAACCTAGTATGTGTGTGTAGAAAGGAACAGTGGACCTGTGAGGAATTCCAAGACTTCAGACTCAATATAAACATTTAACATGTGTCTCATTTTTATCTTTACTCAACTAAAGTGAAGCAAAACTATTTCATGCCATTGTTGATATCTCTTTCAACCAGTTAGTGACCAACCAGCTGAATCACACCACCAAGGTCAGATCAATACACCAAACTGTGTCATGCAAGTGACTTCTCCAAGAGCAGCCTTCACCGTGTTCACAGCTTAAAAAAGTAAATTAGACTTCACAGAAAAGAAAACTTGAACACTTTCAAACATAAAAATCAATAATAATAATAATAATAAATCAATATAGAATCAAATAGTCTTTCAATAGAAACTTAAAAACACCTTGATCACCTTGTATTGGCCTATCTGATTCCACTGCTTCATCATTGTTTTCCCTGTGCATGATGGAATTCATCCTAAAGTGTTTCTAAAATATCTGTAGTAGTGAATCTCAGTGTGTTGTGGTCTGTCTTTGTGTCTTCTGCCTTTTTGATTGATTGTAACGTAAGTTAAGTTTGTAAAAAAATATTTACAAGCAGTGTCCCAGAAAGTTGAGGAATCAGGATTTGCCTAAAGCTTTGAGCGCTTCTTCTTTGAGTGCACCTTAACAGAATTGTTGTGACTGATTTGATGCTAGTGGGACCCATTTGAGTGTGACACACTGCTAGTGCAGTGAGAGCCACTGGGAGTTAAATATGATGCCTGATAAACTGAAACAAAGAACATTGTAGTTGTTCCAAATCTTGGAAGTCATCCATTCTGTATGATAGAAAGAAGGGAACAGAATCATTGATAAGGTGAAGACACACACCTGGTCCACGGTGGTTCTTCTCCATCCAGATGTAACAGTTGCTCTGAGCCACACCGGTCTGTGAGTCAAGGAAGGGGAGTCGCATGGACCGCTCTGCACACAGGCGGGCATTGTAGCTGCGGCAGTGTTCGATGGCCTCCTTATAAAACTCCTCACCAAGACTGGGATGGAACAAACGGACGACAGTCAGTGGATGGGACTGTTAGTGTGGGTCAGAGATGAAGGACGAGGGAAGAGCACTGAGCATCATCGCCAGGGAGGGAAAATAAACATGACACTGTTCATGTGATGTAAAGGGCAGTGGGTTTCTACCTGTGTTTGCGCGCGTGTGTGTGTGTGTGTGTGTGTGTGTGTGTGTGTGTGTGTGTGTGTGTGTGTGTGTGTGCGCGCATCAACAACTGCTGTACAGCTGTAGACATCATTGGACTCACTGCTCTCCACATCTGGAGTATCTGCCCTTAAAATGGAGGCTGTTTTACCTACTGAGGGAGTTCTCTGTCTTCCTCATCCCATCCCATGCTAATGCTAATCTAGCCCTGGAGCAGCTGCACAGCTCTGTAAATGCTCAGCTAAATTCCTATCCAGAGGGAGTTGTGATTGGAGCAGGAGACTTCACTTACATCAAGCTCAAGATAGTGCTGACCAAGCTTAATAGCTTCCCTACAAGAGACAATGACATTTTGGAGAAGGTGTGTGCAAATATCAGGTGAGCTTACCAAGGTGCACCTCACACCTCCCTGCTGCTGACACCAGCCAACAGACCAGCAACACAACACAGCTTCGAGGTCACAGATTGGGTTGTTTTCTCTGAGGGATCGGACCTAGAGGGTTACACCTCGGCTCGGCGCTGTACTGTCCACCAAAACCACCAGGGGGTTCCCACATCAGAACCCCTGGTTTATTGGAAATGTAGGGTCGCTGCTCAAAGCCAGTGATGTTGCTTACAGGTCCGGGGACCAGCTGGACACGATAATTAGACAAAATCGTGGCAAAGGTCATCAGAGAAGCCAAGGGCAAATGTAGGAAGCAGATCAAGGGACACTTTGAGAACAATGATCCCCGCGGCCTGTGTCAGGGTGTTCAATCCCTGACTGACTATTAAAACTGCATACAGGTCAGAACAGACAAGCAACATGTAAAAACCCAGCCTGCTGAAAGAACCCAGCACCAGGTGAGATCCACCCCGAAGAAGATCAACAGCAGTTGGACCGGATGAAGTGACAGGCAGCCTTTTAAAGGACCTGTGCTGACCAACTGGCTGAGATGTTCTCAACGATCTTCAACATCTCCTGACAACAAGCTGCAGTCCGAACCTGCCTCAAGTCTGCCACCATCATGTGCCCAAAGAATCTGCTACTACAACCCTCAGTGTCTACCCAGTCACCCTCACCCTGGTCATTAAAAAATGCCTTGAGAAGATGGTGCAGGCACACAACAAAAAAAGCATCCCTACAGAACCGGACTGCCATCAGTTTGTGTACTGCACGAACAGACCTACAGAGGATGCTGTAGGTCTGGCTGGATATCAGGCTGGATACAGCCTGAACCCCCTGGAGCAGCCAAATACCGATGTGAGGATGCTGTTTGTCAGGATGCACCAACCGTGGACTTTATGCTCATGGATTATGGACTCTCTGGCCAACAGACTACAGAATGTCAGGATAGGGAACCTGAGATCCAGCAACACCATGAACACAGGCATTGGCATGGCTGTGTGCTCAGACCAGCCTTCTTCACCCTCCTCACCATGGACTGTCTCCCACCCACTCCTCCACCCTGATGAAGACTGCTGGTGATACAGCGGTGATAGGCCTTATCAAATACGAGAGCTGGTACAGGCAGGATGTCGAACATCTGTGAGGACGTTGTGCAGACAATGACCTGGTCCTCAACAATATCATATATCAAATACCAAAACAAAGATAGTCACCAGAGCCTTCTGGAGTGCCAAGAGACAGGCAGGTAGACAGGTAGAGAAAGTGGTCTTAGTCAAATTATTTTTTTCCAAGGATCTGACTTGGACTCTAAACTTCTCAAGCCGGTGAAAAAATCTCAGCAGAGCATGTTCTTCCTGAGGACGGTGATGAAGGCTGGTCTGGCTCCCCAACTGCTCAGAAACTTCTGCAGAAGAATCATCCAGATCATTCTCTGCCAGAAAGTTTAAAAGACATTGAAGATTGTTCCAGGTGGAAAAGGTGACACAAAGAATCCTGGGACCCCTGCATGGACATCAGCCACGCCCTGTTTGTCCCCCTGCTGTTGGGGAGGAGGTACTGCGCCATCACAACGCGGACCAGCAGGCTGAGGAGGTGCTTTCCCCCAGAGCTGAAGCCTTCAGTACATTATATCTTCTGTTTAAATGCATGAGGTTAAAGAAGGGTTCATATTCTCACATTGCTTCGGGACTCCATTCACACATGAAAAACTAACTAAAATCCAGGAGGAGAATCTGCTGTCCTGATGGTCTCATTTCATCTTTATCTCCTGATTTACCTCCTGCCTTCTCATGACTGTCATTCAGACTGTCAGCAGCTCTCCCCTGGATATAATGTTGTGTATGTTTGTGTTTCTCCTCAGCATGACAGCCAGTGGAGTCCTTCGCCCTGCTCACTGTGTGTGTGCTCCATGGGCAGTGTGTCCTGCAGCCCTTGGCCCTGCCCTCCACTCACCTGTTCTCAGGATCAGAGCATGTTCACCCCTGCTGGAGAGTGCTGCCCCAAGTGTGGCCGCAACGGAGGTGAGTTCAGCCGCAGGGTACCTGGAAATACTCTGTGCACACACTATCGACATCACGTGCTTCAGCTGGAAGGGTTGAGATGTTCACCTTTACTTTTCAACTTCACCAATGTTTACTCATATCAGAGTTTCTCCTAGATTAGTTTGACACGTTGACGGCTGTGGATTTAGGATCTTGGACTCCAGTAGTGCTCAGTCTGAATCAATCCACCCCTCAATAACTTGTTATGGATACACAAACCATCTTCATACGCAGAAATGCAGTTTAAAGAGCCGTGGCATCTCAGGTGTGTAGCCAGACTAAATACAATTACTGAGGAAACAAACCTGGAGTGCACAACTCTCCTCTTGCAGCTACAGCTACATAAAAGGCATAAAGAATAACATTATAAAATTACAATGTTATTTAGAGAACTAGCAATATTTTACTTACCAAAAATCAAAACCCATCGTCCTTTCTTTCCTCAATCAGTTCCAGTCCTCTGTCGTACGGATTTTCTGTATTTCATTTCCTTCAAGAAGTCCTTTTTTTGTGTCGTTGCTTTTAATGTTTTCATTTCTTCCCACATGTCCAAAATACACTTTTTTCAATTCAAAAATTAAATACATATTTACTGTAATGCATGTTTTTGTGTATTGTATCTTACAACTTTATAAATAAATAGTTAGATGGTGCAATATTTATTCTGTGATGCTTTGTGTTTGGAGGCAGACGATAGCATTGAATGTTAAAGCTCACATTGTTAGAGTGCAGAGAGGTGAAAGGTCAACTGGACTCCAATAAAACTTTCTAATGGTTGCCAGCTAATTATTCTGACTGAACAATCAGTGACTTGGCAGGCAAACAATGATTTGACAGTCAGTGTGTGTGTGTGTGTGTGTGTGTGTCAGAGTCTTGCTCCTGGCAGGGGCTCGTTCACAGAGATGGGGAGGAGTGGACGCCCAGCCTCTGTACCAAGTGTGTCTGCAACAACGGGAAAGTCCAGTGTGCCGTGGCAGAATGCCAGCCAGTGGCCTGCAAACCAGTTAGTACACACACACACACACACACACACACACACACAAAGGAGACCTTTTCCTCCCTTATTTTTGCCATAAGTTTTGTTGGTTCCTCTGTCGGTCCCCTGGACATCAGTTAAACTCTCAGCAGCTGTTGCTCAGGTCATCAGTGAGGTCATCAACCCTTATGCCATCAAACATGTGGGGGTGTAGATCGACCGGTAAACAGAGAGCTTCACTTTATTGCTCAGCTCTTCTTCACCACAACC
>OMNM01030385.1:10335-23373 GCA_900302745.1 Parablennius parvicornis
GAACTGCAGTCCCTCGCAATATAAATCAGAGGTGTTATAGTGATGGGGGAAGGAAGATTGATGCTTGGCTGTGTTTCTCTGGACCGTACACACTGTAAACAGATGTACATACATTCTCACTCTCACACACACTCACATGTACACACACACACACATACACGCACACACAGCACAGGGAAATAAGTGTCAAATTTGTGTGGAATGAAGCTTCAGAAAAACAACAAATGTATTTTCAAATATTGAGCCTCTGATTCACTAAGATCTATACGAACATGCTAAATTATACGCTGAAGAAAGTAAAGTGTAAAGACAGATTGTGCCTTTCTTCTATCTGCATTTTTCAGTTGATAAACTAAGAATAAAACCATGAGAGGGGTATTGAAATGAGGACATTGCTGCATTGTTGTTGTTTATGTTCCTGTAGTGAGTGAAAAGAGCTCTGTGCTTCACAAACATTAAAAAAAGTGACACAATCCGAAAATTCAAGGAAATACAGCAGAGAGATATTTTCTAATAAAAGTCACATGGAGCCACGTCAGAAAATGTCTCTCATCACAAAAACAACAACATGTCGATCGGATTAACTTTGGGCTTTTCGTACTACGACGCTCACTCACTTCTCACCGGGATAAATCACCACGGCAACATATGTTGAAAGTCTAACCTGCTCCGGACCAGGTTATGTTCTTGATAAGAGGTCAAAGCTCCGCCTCCTGACCAATCACATCTCTTTGAAAATGACCTGCCCATTCTTTAATGATGGTGATTAGTGCATTGCTTCAATTCAATTCAACTTTATTCACACTGCACTGAATACATCATGGATTCAGCGCAGAGCTTCAGCGGAGATAAGAAAGTAATAAAGCGATCTTTTTGACGTAATAAAATACATCCTGGTCACCGAGGCTTCTTGACTTGTTCCAAGTCTGTTTAACTCCACAAGGGTTGATCTGGAATAATGAGGTTAATGATCACACCTGAGAAAACTGCAGAAACGTGGATTTATGGAACGCAGTCACGATGATGAATTAATATTCTGGTACAAAACACGCACAGAGGAAACTCAGCCTCAAAACAACAGGATGGAAACTATGAACTAAAAGAAGAACAGTGAGGAAGTTCTGGCCGACACGTTTCTGCTGTAATAAAGTAAAACTGAGTGATCTCAGTGCCGTGCTGTCCATCTATATCGTCAGATGAATGAATATCAAATAATCTCACAAAGTCACACATTACCAAGTTAGGATGTTCTGGCTTTGGCTGCAGCAGCAGTGTTACTTTTATCCCAGTGGATGTTTTAATTTTTCATATTCTCACAGAATAATTGATCTGATTAATCTGTAAACTGCGCTGCAGGGTTTCTCCCTGTGTGATTGGTCAGATGCTGCAAACTCCGCCCCTTTCATGTGAACACGCACACGTAGGTCTTGGTTGAACCAGCAAGTCGATAACCTGCTTGTCTGGATAAGTAAAACCAGGAAACATAGAGAGATCCTGGATATGTTGATCACAGTTTGTAGAACAGGCCTCTGAGCTGCTTTACACATTTCCTTTTCAAACATGATTTTTAAAAAAAAGAGCCAAAACCGTAAAGACAAATGTTTCCAGACGTTGTGAATCACAGTTTGCGTTAGACTGACCCATTATCATAAACTCCTGTTCAGGCTGTTCAGATCGTCTGCAGCTGCGGCCAAGGTGTTAAACATGTCTTCCACCAGAGTCCAGTGGGTCTGTTCAGGCAGAGCGTGATGATCTGCTGCCTGCTGTCGCTCCGACTGCCTGATTGAAATCCTCAAACAGCTTCTGCAGGAGCTCAGGTCACATGGCTGTGTTGATGATCACAAAGTATTTCAACATCTCAAACATTCAACTGAATAATATTAAATATGTCGTTGAGTTTGAAATAAAAATATATCAAATCACTTCATCTTTTCTATTATTAGTAACTGAATCAGAACTGAAACGTTACCGGAGGATCGTGGAAGCAATTTCCAATAAAATAATCTCATTTCGTGACAGTGTGATTAAAGGGGGCGGATACTGTCAGATCAATGTTCACTACTGCTCCTATTCATTCTATATGGAAATTTTAATGTTAACACTGTTTATTTTTTATGTTTTAATGTTGAATGAAATAAAGAAATTCAATGCAATGACAGGTGTTTAAATTATCACTTTTTGATACGGCCAAGCTAGTTTCAGGGATGTGAAATGCTGTGACACCACAGATTCAGCACAGAGTCAAAAAAACAAACAAAAAAAAAACATACTGTATAACCACACTATTTATACTCACTGATGTCTTTGGTGTTTTACCAAAATGTGGCTGTTGGAGGAGAGCCAGCTGAATTAAAGAGGTCAATGAAATAGAAAAACCGTAAGTAAGAAGAAAGAAATGCAGCACATCAGTAATCATCGCTCCATTCAAAGAACATGAGACAGAATCACTTGGACCAAAGTCTGAATAAAATTTTCTCTATCTACGTGCACAAAAATAATTAGTTCTTTTTCTTTCCTGACTTTCTTCTCACTGAGACTGATCGCTGCAGTGTGTGGGTGCAGCCATGGCGCCTGTGATGTGCTGTAGACTCCATTCATTCTGCACCAGCACAGAAACCAGCTTTAACTTTGGCTTCAGGATTAACACTGGCTCTTCCTCTTGTGTTCACACTAGCCAGGGAAGTCTCTGCTCACTTTTTCCTAATGGCACTGACCTGATGTCACAGCATGTATCAGAGGACAAAGCTGACTCCAACAGGAGGAAACCAATATCAGGAGAAAACTGATTCT
Organism: Parablennius parvicornis; assembly: GCA_900302745.1. NCBI lineage: Eukaryota > Metazoa > Chordata > Actinopteri > Blenniiformes > Blenniidae > Parablennius > Parablennius parvicornis. The sequence continues at coordinate 13,126 of OMNM01030385.1, forward strand.
TACAAAGCGTTTCTGGGATGAATCCACTGTGCGTGCTTGTGCACTCACCAACAGGCTTCAGATAATTTAAGGTCCCATGTAATGCAAATATCAGATTGTAATGTTTTCTAACAGTACTATGTCCCCATAGCCTGTGAACCAGGCCCCAGAAGGGAAGAAATTCTTTCCTTCTCTTACTAGCTCCACTTCCCCTTCATGACGTCATGTGGGGAAATAATCCCTCCCTCTGGTAGTGGATACTCACTTTGAATAAATTCAGTATAATATGAAAAGCTGTGACATAAATTTTGCTGTTAGCAGGAGCTAGCATCGAAATGCTCGGGTCTAGTAGTGAACCCAGTGCTAATGACTCTGAGGCAAAAATACTAATAGTTGTACAATGTTGGCCCCGATCAAAGACGCTTTGTTTTATTTACTGAATTGTTTATTTTGTTTAATGTCTCTTCACAAAACAGAAGGGTAGATATGTGGTCATTGTTTCGAATGATCAATGTCAGTATATGGAGGATGAAAGGTTTTATAGCTTTTAAATGAATTGTTTAATGACTAAAGAAACGTCCCACTCGTGCTGGAGCTTTTTCCACAGACAGTCACTGAGTGTGGAAACATAATGGATTTGTGGAAGTAACGAGGAGCTGTGAAGCCGTGAGACAAGGCTGAGACTCAAAGGGAAAGAGCGCTGAGACCGAAATCCAAAGTCTGATGGTGGAGATGAAACGTCTGCATCAGCGCAACCGGGTCAAACCTTCAGAACTGACACTGGCTGAGCAACAGGCTCCGAACTTTGTAACAAATGAACGATTAGAAAAGTCCAGATGAAGATCTGAACAAGTCCTAAATCACAGGTCACCTCCAGGTCCTGTAAAACTCATCTTGTTCTGTCCAGGAAGTGTTGATGACACAGTTCAAACTCTCCTCGTCGTTCAGCACAATTCCACTATTCCATTGTAAGACTCATTTCATGGCTCTGATGGTGGAGCGGTCATTTCCCAATTGGGAATCGGAAGCATGGCAGCAGCCTCCGTTGGTGTGTGAATGGCTGAATGACATAAAGCTCTTTATGTAAACAAGGTTGAAAGGCGAAGCCCATTTACCAAGAACAAACTCTGGACTCGTATTCCTCTGCCGTGCTCCATTCTAATATCTACTATAAAAATATATTTCTCATCCTCCAGGTCGAGGAGGAGACCACACCTTCTGGCCGTCAGACACCAACCTGATTGACAGGAGCAGCATTAACGGTAAAGCCCACTTTGATTCTGTCCGACAGCAGGAGAACCTGCTGCTTCAGTACTTGAGCCTCAGCACGTTGTGATGTTCTCCAGCGTCGTCTGATCGTCAGTCGCCTCCGTCACGTTTGAGCCTGAACTCCTCCCGTCCCGACGGGGATCTGATTCAAACTCTTTTGGGGATTGTTGATACTTTGCCTGCAGCAGAATGATTTAGTGAGATTCCCTTTCTGCTGGAAATCTGATCATCACTTCTAGATTATAATAAAATGAAAACAACATGACTGAGAGTAAAGAGGGAATTATTACTGTCTAATGTTTAATGAAGCAATAAAACAAGAAGCAAACATGAATTATCTTCAGAATGAAACAATTAAATATTCACTTTTAAAATGTTATATTCATGTTAATCACAGATATCCTCCTAATGGCTATTACTGATCAATTTTGCCTCAAATCAACATTTTAAACTGTGTTTTTATGATCTTCTGAATGGTAAAATGAATGTCGAAAATGATGTTAATGCTCTTTATGGGAGCAGTAAGTTAAAATAATCCTCATTCCCAGAGGTTAGAAATCCACATTAACGGATTTAAAGTATAAGAAGAAGCTGAATTAGAAGTTTTTTCTCCCGGGTTTTTTTTTTACTTTAGGTTTTTGTGCAGAATCAATAAAAGACTAAACTGAGTGAACGCTGTTCAGCTATTCATTTGTTTTATTCAAGCACATGTTTTAATTAAGTGAAATGTAAATTGAACAATCATTACATATCTAGTAATCCTAACGTTGATCAGAGATTCAGAGAGCAGGATTCATGGATTATCTGCTGTTCCTGCCCAATTAGCTGCCACCATGGCACCATCAGCAAAAGTCCATGTTCAGCAGTCACTGTCTGTCACTGCTGGAGTGTCTGCATCACATTTTCAATGTTGTTAGTCTTTTGTTTGTAGTATTTCTACAGATTCATTTTCATTTTGCAAATTGTCAAATACTCAAAATTGGGCTTCTTGAGAACATCTTCTGTATAGTGAAACACAGATACCAAATTCCCCCATGTGGGATGGATAAAGTCTTGTCTTGTCTTGTCTGGTCTTGTCTTGTCTTGTCTTGTCTTGTCTTGTCTTGTCTGGTCTTGTCTTGTCTTGTCTTGTCTTGTCTTGTCTGGTCTTCTCTTACCTTCCCTTCCCTGGTCTGGTCTGGTCTGACCGATCTGGTCTGGTCTGGTCTGGTCTGGTCTGGTCTGGTCTGGTCTGGTCTGGTCTGGTCTGGTCTGGTCTGGTCTGGTCTGGTTCTGGTCTGGTCTGGTCTGGTCTGACCCGATCTGGTCTGGTCTGACCCGATCTGGTCTGGTCTTGTCTTGCTAGTTGTGCTATACGGAAACAATTGGGTATAAACGTGATACGAGTGGTGTGAAATCAATTACTTGTATGCTGATGTGAATATTTTAAATAATCTTAAATATTATATTAAAGCGAGTGTCTTTATCCATATTAACATTGTGTGTGTTACATTAATGTCAATGCTGACGTAATATCCATCACATCAGACAACTGTTGCTTTCCAAAATCAATGTTTGGTTCACACGTGACTTCAGAAAGGTGGTTCTGGCTCATTTTGACAGAATTCCTCCGTAAACTAATCCTTCTCCTGAACGAGTGGATAAAGTTCCCCGTCACTATGGGACATGTACTCGCTCACAGTGAAGATTAAGGACCAAAACTTTGTGCTTTTAACAAAGTGTGATCAAAAACATTCCGCTTCTCTTTTTCTAAATGTGCCCTTGTTTGTAGCTCACGGCTAATTCTAGCTCAGCTGAAACGTTACAGTGAGAAAAGCTCCAAACTCAGAAACCTTCATAATGGAAGCAGCTTTTCAGGGTCGGCTCTAGAAGTGATTTTCTTCAGCACGTGCACTATTGCTGCTACTGTTAAAGCTAGTGCACACAGTGAAGCCATCCCTGATGAGAACGGTCATAACTCCCACCAAACTGCTCTTTAACTTCTCAGAGGTCAGAGGTCACGGTCTGTATCAGGCAGTGTTTCGCTACACGGAGTGTGCGTGTGTGTGTGTGTGTGTGTGTTTGTGTGTGTGTGTGTGTGTGTGTGTGTGACAGTAAATCGGTCCTGGCTGACCTCTGCCCCCCTGGCTTTACGGCGGGTGGCCGAGCTCGCAGCCTCATTCATCAGTGTGATGGTATTTCATTTTAAAGGCAGTGTCATCATTTGTGCCTCAGAGCTTCCTCTTTCTTGACAAACGACGTGCGTGACCGGTTGACCTCTGACCCGAGCTGTGCAGGTCTAACAGACTCGAGCAGAGGCGACGTGGTTCCGTAGCATCACTGTGAGATTCTTCGTCTTCTCCCTCCCCTGTCTGCAGACGCACGCTGGAAAAAGTCCTCTCACAGCTCCCAGAAATCAGCTTAACAACTACTTCAATCAAAACATATTTCAAGTTCACCGTCTTTATTCTCTTACAGTAGACTTTTCTTCCCTATAGAAAGGGAAGGCTTGAAGCCTGCTTCCAAACATAGAAGCAGTTGTAGAAGAGTGACATCTGAAGCTGTTCAGAGTAGTAACAGTGTGAAGTGAATGAAAGCAGTAGAATGAAGGCAGAGTTCTGCTTCTGTCAATACGCTGTAAATAATCTGTTGATTTGCAGCTGTCATGGACCTTTTGAAGTTCTGCGTCAGTAATTCGCCGACATTACACGAGGGGGCGTGCGGGTTCTGAAAGATCTGTGGTGAAACTGCATGAAACTTGTTGGTGGAGTGTTCACCTCCCAGTATGAGAAGGCGTGTCCCGCGGACCATGATTGAATGTGCACTGCACCGTGACACACTTATGTCCCAGACATTCCTGATCCCGTCTCTGTGTATGTGATTACTGTGTGTACATGAATCTGGTCATGTCAGGAACTTCAAGTTTGCTTTTCGTTGAAGTCAAGTTGCCTCGTAAAGGCTGAGCAGCATCTGTTTGAATGCTGGGTAAAGACCCCTCCCTATTGGAGCAGAAGAAACCTTTATACCTTCAGATACATTCATATGTTGGTCTGTCAGAGCGGGATCAGCCCAGCTGAGATTACTGAGATCTATTTAGGTTGACGCTTGTTTTCTCTGGTTTGTTTCCCACTTGGTCCTGCCGTCTGTGAAGGAACTCGACTCATTGGACGAAGATTTGTTTTCTTTCTGTTATTCAGCAGAATTTCTGTCCCCTAATAAAGCAAGAAAGCTTTTTGCTTATGTATTAAACCAGGAAAATAAAACCCACTGAGATAAAGATCACTTTTACAAGGTGACCTGGCCAAGAAGTTCGCAGCACATCATTAGATTTTAAATAAATAAAAGTGATTGAACAGAACAATACAATACAATACAATAGTTAAATTGAGATAATGCAGATTTCCATAGACAAAATTAAAAAGATAAAATTAGAGTAAAGTGCACTCTAACACTCTGAAGCGTAATAACGAACAGAAATGATTTAAGGATACCAGTTCAGACATTTTAGTTTATTTGAAGGTTGTTCCAGGCAGAGGGGGCAGAGAAACTAAAAGCTTTTTCCACAAAGACAGGAGAATATTACAACAAGGTGACATGAGAGAGCGTGACTGTTGTCCTGTGTGTGATGTTGACATTAAAGCTTCAGTGACGTGAACTTCCTTCCTCTGATTATCTAAAGAAGAGGCTTGTGAATTTGTGTGGATTTGCCTTTTGTTTATAGCTTTTACCCCAGCGGTCGCCCTTGTGTTTGATTTTTCCTTTCAGAGCTTCATGTTCCTGCCCACAAAGAGAGAATTAGCGTGCGTCACGTAGTCTTCTGCTAACTCTGTTTGCCTTCTATCTGCTCTGCTTTGTTTCCCCGCTGGAATGTTGAGGCTTTTTGGGGATTTTTGCTCTTACTGTCATCCTTGTGTTGATGTGTTGCTGCTGTGGTGGCTCCACACCAAACTGCTGAGAGATTGTGATTCATTCCACACACACACACTCCCTCTGAGCCGTGGGGGATTCCACTGATTTGCTCAAGGGCATCTCAGTAGAGGTTGTTAACATTGCCTTTCTCGTCAGTACATGCTTTTAGCTGGCGGGTCATTTCTGACTTGCTGTCAGATGCTGTTCCCGTCAGTTCAAGTTGTCTTGTAGGACTGTTTTCTCTGGGACTTCACAGACTCTAATTCTGATGCCTCATATGAAAATCTCCATACTTTTATGTCACACGCTCGGTAATCATACCTCCGTGTGTCGATGAGATTTACTTTGGTCTTTTTTATTGTTGAAACCAACTTGAATGTAACTGAGAATCTGCTTGGCTGCACATTACAAGTGAACTCCATCTTCTCTCTAATTACTGTCAAATTACATAATCTCTTCTCACTAAACCTCGAAGGAATATCTTAGATAACAGACACACTCACACACAGCAGTGAAGTTGATTTTCCAAACATAGATTCTATTCGAAAGCATCTATCACATGATCTGAAAACATATTAACAGACTAAAAACAGAGTTTCATGTGTTATAAACATCATAAAATAACACTGAAATCAAAGGTTATATTAAAGCCAATTCAATCAAAACAACATTTTGAAATAATGAAATGGAGAAATAATCTACTCACTGCAGATTTAATGGGCAAGACACCCAGGTAACAAACATGCAGATCCACAGAGATCCTGCAGGAACAAACAGAAAGAGAAGAAAGTTCTTGAAAAGTTCTCAGGACATTTGAATGCAAGCTGTAAGAGAGTCAGTCTAGTAAAATAACTCCCGGCATTCTCCTCAAAATCAAATCAAAATTTATTTATATAATACTTTCAGCAGCCCAAAGGGAGACCAAAGTGCTTCACAGCTTAAAAGCAACAAATTAACATAAGCTGGGGATGGAAATAAGTCTTATTTATGGCTTTTTTGTGTCATCTTCAGGTTTAGTTTTTTTTAAATGTCTTCAAAATGATTAATATATATTTGTTTGTTTTGTTTTGTGTGCACATGTAGAAAATTCAAAATAAATTCATTCATAACATAAAAGGGAGACTGCAGGTAAATCTCCCATAAAGCAAAAATAATCAGCAACAAAATACACATCAGAGAGAAAATAAGAGGAAATGTCACCATGCGCTGGGTGTTAAAAGCCATTTCAAACAGAAAGGTTTTGAGTTTTGATTTAAAAAGAATTGGGTCAGTGGTTGTGCTTGTTCCAGAGCCTGGCTGCAGCCACAGCGGACACCTGGTTACCCCAAAGCTTGTGTTTTGACCTCAGTACTTCAAGCAGCGGCTGATCAGACAACTCCAGAGTTATTTTTTTAGGTACTGAAATGGTAAAAGCTTGGATAAATCAGGTAAGAGCTTCAAAAATAAACACTAAAATTTTTAAATGAATCCTGGACCGACTGGAAGCCAGTGGAGAGTGAAAAGGACCGGGGTGATGTGCTCACGTCTGTCTAAACCAGGGGGTCAGCAACCCGCGGCTCCGGAGCACTTTGCGGCTCTTTGGCCTCTCCGCTGCGGCTCCTTGAGCCTCGGCCCCGCTGGCATTCAATGCTGGAATTCTTCACTCAATGCTAAATAACCAGGATGTACACAGCGGCTCCCAGTGTGTTCTGTTCAGCGTGGGACGGGTCCAAATGGCTCTTTGAGTGTTGAAGGTTGAAGAAAACACTCCAACTCAACTGGATTTATATATAGCACAACAAAAACAACCACAGCTGAAACAAAGTGCTGTCCATAAATAGACACAAATACCTGAAAACATAAAATGAGAAGATTTGAAAACCCATTTGAAAAAAAATAAAAAATAAAACACGAGCAGAGTCTCAAGCTGGTTTTAAAGCCAATGAATGAAATGGTTTTTTAAGATTTGTTTTCAAAATGAAGCGTGAAGGGGCTTGTCTCATGTGCAGCGGGAGCTCGGTCCGTATCTTCAGGGCCGCAACATAAAGAGCTCTGTCCCCTCTGAGCCTCCGTTCAGACCTCGGTACCCCCAGGAGCAGCTGATCAGCTGAGTGCAGGGGGGAAGCAGCTCAGAGAGGTAAGGCAGTGTGAGACCGTTCAGGGAAATTCAAAATAAAAGAATCTTAAACTGAATTCTTCTAAAAGTGCCCAGGGAGTTACTGCATGTGTTCCCTCTTACATCTTCCACTTAGCAGTCGTACTGCGGCGTTCTGGATTTGACTGGAGAGACTCCAGAATAAAGTGCCTTGTAGTAATGGTGCTGAGATGTAATAAAGGCATAAATGATTGTATGAAAGTGCTGATGTGCAAGAATGAGCTTCACCTTGTCCAACCTTCTGAGATGGAAGAAGCTGGACTGAAGCGCTGTGACGTCCATGGTGGCCTGAAGCTGCTCTTACCATCAGCCAAACCTTCGAAGTGGAGACTGTGTCAGCCTCCCCTACTGAAACCGGGAGCTGGTTCCACATAAGAGCCCTGTAGCTGAGAGCTCTGCCTCCCATTCTACTTTTAGAAAAGCCAGGTACCTCCAGGGAGCAATTTCATGTTTAATTCATCAGTTTGTGAGAAAAGTGTGCTCTTTCTTACCATCCAGATTCTTTGTCCTTGGCCACTGAAGTCTTTGGAGGCAACAGATGAAACCGTCTATGTGTTAGTGTGATCCGTTTGCTGAAAGACCGAGTCTGTGTGAAAGGACCAAACAGGCTTGTGGAAGCAAAGCTGTTTGTGAACTCTCAGCTGGATAAAATCCCATCACAATAATCCAACATGCTTTTTGTTCAGTCCACCTCACAGAGATGTGGAAGTCATTTGTCGGAATATACTTCATTTGTTCAGCATGAATTCAGGCTTTGGTCTGAGATAAAGATATCTGTCTGCAGCAACATCAGTGTGAACTCTGTTGAGTGAAGAAGTCAAGGGAAATCTACTTATTTATCTCATGCTTCGCTTCTTAAATTTGACTATTTCTTTTATACACGATAAACCACCTGTTGCAACCAAGTCACCTCTTTACATACATTTTACATTACATACTCTTTACAGGTGAATCAATCCTCCATGAGCAAATATCTGTAGCAATACAACCAGCAACTATTGGTTTACCTTATTTAAACAAGCGTGTGCTGGAATATGTCTGTTTGTTGTTGTGTAATAATATATTGTATATGAGGAACATATATTCTTATTAAAACAAGCATGAGACCTGGCTATTCATGATGCTGGAGACACTGGCAACAACAGGAGCATCAGGGGGTCTAACGGTGTTTCTACTTCGTTCAGGTAGTAAAAAAAACAGACCCAAATGGCACAGAGCCAAATTTAGAGTTGAACAAATGAAGGTCCTGCAGCCTGTGCTTATCTTTGGTTGAGGATGAATGTCTTTCAGTTTCTCTCCACTGGCCTGAGGATCTGGAAGGAGGCCTGACAACAAAAAGAGACATTATAGAGAGTCAGAAAGGAGAGTAGGGGAAGAGGTTGAGAGTAGGAGAGAACGAAAGAGAGTAGAAATTCATTCAAACTCACCAGCGGAGTAACAAATACTAATATCTCCCCTGTGTCATTGGCTGGCGTCTGTTCTGCAGCATGCTGCTACAGGACACTGGCCACATGGTCCTGAAACAGCTGGGCCACTGTGTGATCACATGTAGAATAGCTTCACCTGCAGCAGGAACATGACATGCACTCCGCTGTGACACGCTTCTCTCCAAAGTCACGTGTAACCCAGTAATAAAGACAAGTAAACAATAAAGAATAAAGAAAAGTGAGTGTTGATGCTGTATTTTCTATGGAAATAATCACATAAATGCAATAATCTGATTAAATGTATCATATTCTGGTGTTTACATGAGCACTTGGAATAACACGATACTCCAGAAATACGATGTATGTAAACCCTCTGATTGAATTGTCACACAGCATCATCCTCAGTCTTTGTTCTTCTCAAATAACTCACTCAGGTCTTAACAGATGTGCGTGCAGTTGTCTCATTGATTGAGTAAAGTGCTGACATCAAACCCAGATCGCGCTGGTGGGACTCAGTGGGTCACTGCAAATTCTGCAACTGCAGCAGAACACAAACAAACAGAAAACTTAACACTATAATTGAATCTAAAAAAAACCACCCTGACGGCAACGAGGCTGCTTGTTCACACTGTGACCGACACGAGAGGTCAACAGCGTTTCACACGATTCCAAAGCAGCGTTCAGGAGAAAGGACTTGACGTTAGACATGTTAACGATACTAAGCTACCGACCAGGCACGATTCAGTGAAATAGAATATATGCAACAGTTTAACGTTCATAAAGCTACTGTAGCAACTTAATAGAGAAAGATGTATTATTGGCCAAATTGAGAGTTAATAGTTGATCAATACAATCGCATGTTAAGTTATCACTATCCTAGCATCTCGGCTAAAGACCTAAGAAAACAAAACACTTTCTTAACCTAACAGGTACTATTTGTTGACTTTGGAGTCTGGGGTGACCTTTTGTGCCAGTCTGGAGCACAAACGTGATTTAGGCTGCTGGACAGTCTGAAGTCCGTTTGTCCACATTAGCCCGTTTAGCTTGTGGATGTCAGTGTTTCCTGCTTCGCTCCCAAACAGACATTTTTTCAAAGGGTTCATAACATACTAGTTCTGATTCGCCCCGGGAACTGTGGAGAAGGACCTCAGCTATGTGGGGTCATTCTGGAGAAGCTCTGGGGTTTTATCACATTTAGTCACCATGGTAACTTGTGGTTACCTGCTCCAATGAATTCTGTTTTATTTCTATAGCACCAAATACAATACAGTTATGTAAAGGCACTTTTACGGAGAAAATCTTAACAATTTCACATGAGCAAGTAGGAAAAATGCCCCTTTAACAGGAAGAATTCAGCAGAACCAGGAAAAGACACTCTGTGGAACCAGACAGACGTTCCTGCTATTCTGGTTCTGCTTAACCCGTGAGGGCCAGAGGACGCTCAAGGGTTAAAATGATAAAAGGAGAGAAAAGCAGAAGACAGAGCAACAAGCCGGCAAACATACATTTACTTTTAAAACATTCAGTTCACAATGCAGTACACACTCTTCC
>OMNM01030386.1:0-27177 GCA_900302745.1 Parablennius parvicornis
TCATGTAAAACACATCAGTAGACTTGCTGCTTTTTTCCTCATTGTACCTCTAAAGTCTCTCTGATTTGGGCGGCAGAGGCTTTTTACGCCTTGAGGAAGGTGCACATCCTTTCCGTTGTGCTTATCTCCCTTTCATATATATATATATATAAAACATTTTTTTTTTTTTTTTTTTTTTTTTTTTTAGATTGAAGCAAGCCATTCCGGATTTAATTGCTCTTGACAAGCTTTTAATTTAAAATTAAGATCATCCCCCGTGTACTTTTTAGATGCATAAAGACAATCTGAAGCTTGTAATCACTCGCGCTGATTCAACACGGGATGACTGAGACCCCGTAAACACACACAGCTGCAGTCAAAAAGCATGAAGGAACATCAGTTCTGTAAACCGACGCAAGTTTACAGTCAAATCAGATTACTAACCTAATTAAGTCAGTCCAAAGCTTATAATGCTCCTCTAAGCTTATATATTATTAGTATATCTATTTGAGATAAAATGTTTGTAGTTTTCCTCCACGATGGGGACAGATTGGACTGGATTGAATTCAACCTCAAGTATTTATTTTTGAACTCTGGGAGAAAGAATGTTTCACCATTTCAAGCTCACAGCTGCTTTACAGGGAGCTCACACACCACCAGGAGCAACTTCGAGTTCAGGAGTCTGAGAAAGGAAGAGCTGGATGATTGAACCGCCAACCTTTTGAATGGAAGACCTCCTGTATCCGCTGGGTTTTGACAAATCATGCATTTATGCAGCAGAAAATAACACATCCATCCCAAATACTGATCAATTCATACTTAAAACCGAGGAACACGATTCTAGGTAGTTCATCTTGAACCCATCTTTCCAAAGTGGGAGGAAACCAGTCGAACCCAGGGAAAACCAACAGAGAATACTTTTAAAGGAAAATTCAAATTTCAATGAACAGAATCACATGCTAATCAGTTGTACCCATTACCTTTTGATTAATATACAATTAATAGTACAGTTTTTGCACATCTGAACCTTTTTTTTTTCCCCCCCTGAAGAAAGCAACACTACTCAGTTCATGTGTCCCAATAAGTAGTGCAATTTACCAGGTAATTACAAAGAGAGTATTATTACTTGATGATTTACCTCCAATTACTTCATATTTTCTCTCAGTCTCAAGAGGAGCAGCAGAGTATTATCCTCCCAAGCTGACAGTTGTGACTTCAAGAGGGTTTTTTTTTTTTTTCCATCCCTCTCTTTTCTTTTCTCCTGACAATGCACCAGTGGTTCAGGAATGTCAAGAGCTTCAGACAGCAGAGTTCTCTAAAACATTTAAATCATATTCAGAGTACATTTACACCACATTAATATGCACATCCATATGTCATGTTATTCAAATCCACTCCTCCAACCCCGACTACCCTCAGAATCACAGTCATAACAGGATGTGAGAATTAACCAAAAAAAAAAAAAAAAAAAAAAACGAGGCTAAAAATATTAACACGGGCTCGGGAATGTTGTACAAGATAAGCGTCGGTTTTGTGAAAATGGCGAGACTAATTTTAACACCAGAGTGATCTTGGCGGGCAGCGCGAGCAGGAAAAGCGGCAGAGCAGAAAAGTGATGTCACAGTTTGCTCTGTAAACATGCGAATTCATGCAAAAAGCCAGCGCAACGTCATGTATACCATTCAAATTTTCCCGAGCGTTTAATCAATTACTGTGATTAAAGGGGCGGAAAGTGATCTCTCTGTCTGCCTGCCTGTCTATCTTCTTCAATGCATCTTCCTCTGGTATCTGGTTATTTATCCATCTGTTTTCACACCATGAGTCTATTGACAAACGACTATTCTGTGGCAAAGAGAGCAGAAACACCACGGACTCAGTCAAAGCTCTTTAATTTCTTGTGGCAATTCTCCCCGGTCCTTCAGCCCTCTCCACCAAGACAATAAATATTTTTAACTCAGCCTCTCTCACACAGTGAAGTGTGATGCCTCAACGTGCCAAAACGACACACAGACCTTTTCTCTCGCCAAATTTTGTTTTGTTTTTGTTTTTTTCCAAGAGGCCCCCCCCCCCCGGAGACCTGTTGGGCTCCAGTGGAGCTGGAACAGTCAGTTCTCCTCGCAAGGATCTGATCCGACATTTTGGCCTCACACGAACCTGCATGGAGGAGACGCGCTGCACCGCGCAGCCCGTTTTAACAACGCTAATTGTGTTGGTCATTTCTGCACACGCTCGGCCGTGATAACGCAATTTCACAATTAAAAAGTTCAGGGTAAAAGAACACTTTTTTTTTTTTTTTTCATATTCATATTTAATGAACTTTAAGACCTTTTCAATTCCACTAAGAGCAAATAATCATATTAGAGCAGCAAAGGAAATTGAGACGAAGCACACTGCCGTGCACACTGTTATTCACTTTTACTGATAATTAGCACATTATAATGGAAGGGTAATTAATTATAGCTTAATTTTATATACCATTTACAAAAGACTCATGGCCGGCTTGATACCGTGCTTTATTTAAACATGCAACTAAATAGCTATTAGTCATGACAATGTGATTTTAAATACAAGTGAAACGTTCCTCTGAATGATTTTAGGCATGCAACAATATTTATTTTTGCAAAAGAATAATAATAAAGAAGAATAACTGGAGTTCAAAACTATGTTAGATTTAATTTAATTACACATATTCAAAAAACCGAACGTAATGTGAGGCAGGTTAAAACTACTACAACATGCTATAGTTCCACAATGAAGAGTTTCAGTTTTTAGGAAACACAACACGAGAACACAGAAATATAATTAAATACCTTTGAGTAAATTATTGGCCCAAGATGAACAAGTATCATATCTCCATATGTCAATTATCTTTGATCGATGAAAACAATTGCCTTTATTGTACATCTTATCATTTAAATGAATTTGAACATACTATGAACATACTATGTTCTTCTATACATATATCCACACATATATCCACACAAACTTTACCGCCTGTACTGTCAGGTCAAGTAAATAAAATAATAATCTCCTTGTTTAGATGCAGTGTTTAATTGAATTACAGATCACATCGGGAGAAATTAAGTTGATGCTACCTGCTAATATAGGTGGGAACAATTACAGTATTCAACCTGTAAACAAGCCTGCCCTGAAATACTTTGGACTGATATTGAAGGACCATGACTAGATCTTTAACTTATCTTAACTTATTAGGGATTTTTGCACTCACTGAGTACAATGTAAAAGCTCAAATTCACAAATGGTGAATTATTAAAGACCTTGAAAGCTGACGAGGTTTGCCATCCACATGGAGTGGAGAGCACACGCTGTTGCCTCTTAAGTAAAAAACAATCTGAATTCCACCTCAGCGCTAACACCGCGTTGACTCTTCCTGAGTTCCCGACCTTTTGACCCGTCCTCGGGCTTCCTGCTACAAGTCTTTGAGGGAGGGAGGACCGTAGGGCTGGCGAGCTGCTACTTCAAAACCCAAGCATAATAAGCAGCCCGGCTGAAGATGGCCACGGATGAGATGGGCAGCTGCAGGGGACATTTAAAGCTCCTGGGAGAGAAACATGAGCTTGAAATGTGGCAAAGCTGGTGATAGCGTCAGAACAAGAGGCATCGGCCCAAGGCGGGAGAGGGTTGACTCCAGGCTCGACTCCATTATTTCCATAATGCCTTAACATGATGTAGGAGAAAGGGAAATGTATATAAAGCAGGAAACGGTCCCAGTTCAACAGCAGCTAAATATCTCAAATTTATCAGTGTGTTACTGCGCTTATTCTAAAGGTGGAAAACACCTTTTCGTGTTCGTAGTGGCTGCAGATATTTATTCAAGTCTCCATTTTAAGAGATTTTAATTACACGTGTATCCGGCGACGACTCTGACTCTGATGTAGGTATTAGTCACATCCGCGGTGGTGTCACCTGGGAAACACGAAGACTTCAAAACAGAGAGTTTAGACCTTGAAAGTATAAAGGAACTATTCTCAAGTAGGGTGAAAAAAAAAAGAAAAAGGCGTGTTTCATATATGACGACCCTCTGAGCGGCATGAAAATCCAAAGAACTCGCGTTCCACATGTAGGTCTTCAGAGGACTGTTTGAGAATGATAACAGCTTCATAAGTTACTTTTTTGATACTCAAGGACACAGCTCTTTACCTAATCGGGCAAATTCTACATTACAATCAAGGAAAATCAATTATTAAATTACCACAGTCACAAGTCTGCGGCTAGAGATTCCATCAGGCAGCTATTAAACCGCTAAACGGAAAGTCTGAGCCAAATGTGCACTGCCGCAGCTGTCGAGGGGCATTTATGCTTTTATTTATTTATCCCATGTTGTGAGCTCGACCAGGTGGACCAGCAATTACAGTAAGTACCGGGTATGGATTCCCTCCATTGCAGAAGGAGGTTTTGTCTTTGAGTGCAGGCGGCTTCTGCGTTTCAAGCGAATGATTAGGTTTTCAGGTTGAAATCTAGATCCAGGAGCCAGAGCAGATTCAACATCAAACTGTAAAGAATGAGAACCCGCGTTCAAACTATTGTTTTCCCTGCGGGTTTTAGAGCCCATACAGACTTTCTTTGAAAACTTTGTTGTCTCCAGGACTAACATTTGGTTGCAATAAGTGCTGGCAGGTGGGGATATAAGGCCAGCTGTGCTTAACTGTATTCTACACCAACTGTCGAGGTGCGATGGAGAAAGCTGCACTGAGTTTGGAGACGAGATGTGATGTGCCGTGTACTTTCACTTCAGAAGCTCTTACTCGGCAGTGTACCGTTTCCCAAACAAGACTAAATTCTGTCTTTTTTTTTTTTATATATAAAAAATGCAAACGGCAATGTGACAGTAGAATTGCTTAATCCATTACAGCACTTTACGACAGCACAAATTCTTAGCAACAGTAACGCGTTACGACGCCAGTAGCAATCACTTTCCATTTTCACACCATGTACATCAATATTCTATTGTATTCTTTCTACATTCTGTTTTTATTTTCTTCCTTTCCTGATTAATATTATACAGTAACTACTGTATCACAACTATCTATTATTATTATATCACAACTTCTGTCTATGCTGCTTCAACACAATTACAAAATATTTATGTAACTGTTGTTCACAATTCGTCTGTTTTCCAACAATCTCCCAGACATTTGTTACCTTTTTGTACAAAACAGCAATTGTCCTCTAAAAGGAAAATTGAAACACCTTCTGCTCAGACAAAAAGCTCTGCACTTGACCTTTTACATTTCAAGATTTGGTTCTACCTTGATTCTTTTTTTTTCTCTTATATGCCTGTAATGTCTTTGTTCAGAAGGGCTTTTCTGCACAATTAAGATAAGTTTGAAGGCAGTGGTTTCATGGTTCTGTTTGACCCTGCTTTGGATAAAGAGGAGTAAAGGATGAATGGAATACTTCAAAATGTTGTCAAAATCATTTTTCAGAAGTGAATTGACTGAAATGTCATTGTGACAAATTAAGTTTCAAGTTATTTGAAAATGGAAAGGAAAGAGTTCTGGATCCCAACACATGAATATCTGATGGTGTTAAAAAAAATATATATTTGTAAAGAAAAAGTAAAGAAATGAGAACCTTTTGTACCAGAGGAGACACTCTAAAATAACACATTAAACTCTGCTACCCGAATCTTCAGTTGTCAACATTTAGAAGGGAATTCAGCTCTCTCACCCTTTATCTGAGTGCAAAAAGTTCACCCAAGGTCTGCCAGTGATAGTAAGACTTTGTTAAAGAAAGGGGATTTTAATATAAAGCGTGTAATTTCTAAGCCATTCTGCCCTTCTTATCACACGTCTCCACCTTTCCTTTGCTCTTGAAGGAACTAAAAAGCTTTGCAGGGCGACCGATGCTCCGTTAACTTTGATACACTCACTTATGCAGAAATTAGAAGGGATGTGATGTCACATCACAGGGCTTCATTATGTTAATAAATTTATCCTGGGTCACTACAAGTTGTTTTTTTTCCCAGCTATGCGTGTGTTGAAACTTGGAGTCTTTCCCAGGACACACTGGAAAAACTCAATCAGCTAAATTTCCTGGTCACTAGTATTGCTTTGCTTTAGGTTAGGACAGCAATTTAATTGCTTGTGACTTATTGGGACTTGGGTCAATGTGGGAAATATGAATAGAATCTCAATGGCCTAAGGTCAAACTGATCCTATTTACATTGTCAAGATGATCATTGTACAACAAAGAACATGAGAAGCATCGTAAATGCTGTGGTTTCTCTGCAAAACTACGTTTCTTGCTGTGTGTGATGGGTTAGTACAAGAGGTCTGCAACCCTTATGACCAAAAGAAAAAATGTCTTGTGATTTCCCACCAGAAAAAAAAAAAAAATTGTCTTGAGCCACAGATCATGTCAATGATCTGAAATGAAGACAAAACATCTTAAAATATGGAGAAATTGCTTTACATTCTAAAAACTAACCTTGGATTCATGATGTGTCGTAACTAAAATTTTGAAAAAACTTTTTAGGTTTTTTTGCTCCGGAAGCCAATTAACACTGTTTTTTCTCATGGACTTTTCCTGTTTTATTGATTTTATGCTTCTTGGCTAATTTATCCATTTGAGCTATGTATTTCTATTATGCATCCCCTGGTAGTTAGAACAGCTTTAGCTACAATAGCAATTTTAGCCTTTTTTGACAGTTTTTAGTGACTTTACTTGTACCATTATTTATTTTTTTGTAGTTTGAGCTATATTATCTGTTTTTAGCGATTATGGCTGTTTGAGCTATTTTGTCTTCTTCAGCTGTTTTTTAAGCTGGACCATTTTTGTCTATACTATCTTATTCTGTGCAGCGCTGGAGTCAGTCCCATCATTGCTGAGCTAATGTACATACATACTACGTACATACATACTAATGTGCATACAAAAGTTTTATATTCTAGCTGTAGTGAGCATGTGCAATAAATAAATAAATAAATAAAAGTGTAAATGAGGCCTTAAGATTAGTTTTAAGTAAAGGTTGTTATGCAAGTACTAATTATGGCCGGGTTTTACAACAAGTCTGCAAGAACTCAATGCAAAACACCATGTGCATGCATGCAAACATAAGAGTGTTAAAGAGCGTTTTTTTTTTTTTTTTTAGTTGAACATAAATCAGTTGTTTATGATATCGCAACACAAACATCAAGTACACAACGATATTTCATACCAGCCTCAAAAGTTCAAGCTGAACTCAAAAGAATGATTGTGATCTTGTTTGGCATTCTATCAAGGAAAGGCGCTTTCCAAGTCAAGGATGAAACTGCATAACCCTGCAGATGAAGGTGGACGGCTGACTCAAGTCTATAAGAGGGAATTGCAGATAACCCAACTTCAGAAGTTCAGCTATCCTAAGGTTTTATTCACAAAGGAGAGCTGAGGCGATAATACCTGCTGACTGCAGGTAAAAGCAACTACAGCATACTAACAAGTTCAAAATAGTCATATCAAGTTTGAAATTGTTAATAGGAGATCACAATCTGGTATTTAAAGTATTTACCAGGCTGCAAACCTATTGCTAATGCTGAGGTCGATTTGTCTTCTGCAGTACAAGACGGAAAGATGCATTGTATAAGGAAGCAAAGCTCCTGCTGTTCAGGATTTGCCCTACATCCACCTGTACATACTGAGCACAGCATGCAGGACAATAAGCTTTTAGACCTTCAAGTACAGCTATGATTTGTTTTAAAGAGGAAAAAAAAAATGTACGTGCGTGTGTAGCTGTAATTCAAGGATGTCTACATTCATATCAGTTTGGTTGAACATCCATGTGAATTATTTGGAGTTTGCCTCCTATAACCTTGTAACTGTCCTGATGACATTCAGCAAACCCTTGCGATACTATAATATTCATGTCTGTTTTGTTCCAAGAGCTTGCTTCCATATTAAGTGCTAAAATCAATCAGTCTGAGGTCAAAGGATTGATCTGACTCTCAGTTGTTTGGCTGTTAAAACTCCGTGGGTTCCTGGGTCTGTATGAGACTGAGGTCTCTGCTGCAGCCAACAATCTGACCTTTGACCTCAAACTGTTTTCACTCAAATGCAACGCGTGGGGATTTAAAACCATTAAAAGCTCTCCAGTGCCGAATTAAAAGCTTTCAGACGTGCAGCTCCAATCATATTGTGCAAGTACGAAAGCAACTGCGCCAAGACGTACACCAACTGTCTTGTCTGCTCCGTTGGTTGAAAATGAAGAAGAAAAAAAAAACTTTCCCAATTAGCAAGGCATTGTGGGAACAAAGGCCACTGAGCAAAATATGGCATCAAACTGAGATTTGATGCCTCGTTGATATTTGTTCAGAAAACTTCATAAGCCTTGCAACTATCAAGAAGTCGTAGGAGCAGCAGTGTGCCACGCAGTGTTGAGTGAGAAAGGAGGCTTCGTTGCTCAGAAGAAAAACCCTTAGGCTTTGTGCGAAAAATATATCAAAGTGTGCCGTGCGCTTAATAAAACAGGAAGCGATAGAGCATAAAAGGAAAGAAAAACTGTAGTGGTTCCACAAATTGCACAAAGTACCTGGAGCAACGCTGGTCGCAGCCGCGGAAACATGGAGTGCCTCAATGTCGTTATGCTCAGTAATCATGAAAACACGACACTCTCACAGGAGGAGCGGGCCACAGCGGCGGCGGCAGGCGGGAACATTGCCCTCCACAGCGCATCCGGGTCACATTTTGCACCCTGGTCTGCACCATCAACCGTAAACCACACTCTGTATTTGAAAGATCAGGGTTCAAACTTCTACTTTAGATGAATATCGGTCACCTTAGACCATTTCCTTGATTCCTCTGCTGTAGGTTTATAATATTATACAAGAACCTTGTTTCCATACAATCATAAGCCACTTTTACTTGTCTGAACAAGTCGTGTCCTCTCCTCTATGTCCTTTCTCTCTGTACTGCTATTATTTTGCTGTTGGTTGTTTATTTGTTTGCTGTTCTTTTCTCTTTTTGATCTCCCCTAACCCCAACTAGTGGAGGCAGATGGCTGCCACCTCCGAGTCTGGTTTTGCTGGAGGTTACTTCCCGTCAAAAGGGGGTTTTTCTTTCTTTCTTCTCTCCACCGTTGGCTATGTTTGCTCATGTGGGATTGTTGGCTGTTTTCTACTTTCCGTTAGAATATTAAGTGCCGTGACATGCCTGTGTGGTACTTGCCGTTGTGTAAATGAAAGTGAATTTAATTGAATTAATAAGTTTTCACCGCGTGTGGCTTCAGACGTGTGCGTGTGGTGGTTCATTCAACGATGCGAACCGGTTGACCGTGCAGGTGATTATGCAAACTCGTGACTCTCTTTGTGACATTCACAAAATATCCGATTGATAATTCAGTGAATAAACTGCAAAAAAAATTATGCTTAAATATTGATCAAAGGGAAACTAAATTCCGCGTGTCATTTATAGCACTCTTCTGTCGGTGTGCTTGTAATTTTAAACACCAGGCTTCAGGCTATGGCGTCTACATTTGCAACTTGAAAAACACTACAAACACGTTTTTTTTAATTGTCAGCAGTGCTGCTTTTTCCTCTATGTGGTAAAATGAATCTCTACAGTAAATATAAAAGCAGCTGGACTGCTATAAACAGCAGCTTTGACAGCGGTTACTTTCATTAAAATCCCCCGATGCAGAGACGTGTAGGTCTGACATGATGAAACACGGTCAGAAGCATCTAATGAGAGGTGTGTATTGTCAGTAAATTGTGACATTCAATATGTTATCACTTCATACTCTAATTCCTATTTTCTGTTGTATCATTTTCCTGCTCCCTTGTTAGAGGCCAGGAGCCAAGTCACTACCTGTTTCGTAGTAATTGGGTCAGTGAGCACTCATCCCGGAGCCAAAGAGGAATACACTGTTCTTGGTCAAAGGGAAGAGAGTCAGACCAGACAATACGGAAAAAAGGCAACGTGTACAAAAGGAACAATGAGTAATTGGTCTACTACCAAGTTGTATTGTTGCACATAGCGCGCTGGATAAATAGACCATTAGAAAACCACAGCCTCAAAAAACATAATAGGTTGTGTATAATACAACTCCTTCAAGCTCACATTGCTTTCAATAAACATCGACTCCACTGTCTCTGACTGACCTTCACTTCACATCAACTTGCTCCATAAGGTGCCGCTCCCCTGCTGACCCGACGGTCACGTGTAAATACAGGTATAGCAAACTATTGCAAGTTCGTCGAATAACAGCAGACAGCTCGATACAACTTAATCTAGACATGGCTCAGTACAAATAGATGAAGTTGCATATAATATGGTTCAAACAGTCTCAACTCATTTCAGCCCTGGTGCGGCGTGAGGAAAATAAATGCTGGGATCTCAATTACAGCCACTCTTGCAGTTTGTAGGGACATAGATTTCAGTTGAGAGGTATTTTGGAGGCTGAATGGCAGCAGTGTTTAAATTGTTAAATTGCAGGTGAAATGGAGTTGTAATTACAGCGGGAGCTGGAGAATAAATGCCCCCTTACATATTATAGAAATCTCGTGACAATAACATGTAGAGGCAGGAGGACGGTCGGGTGGCCAAAGGCACTCCTGTTAAAATGTTATCAAGGCTTAATAAGCTAAGCCGGTGGGCATGGCAGATTAGCAAAAGAATAGCGACTATAGTCATAGATCTGATACTGCATCGGGACAGAAACGTGCACTAAGCAGAAAAGCAAAGGCAGCACAATTTCTGAATTTATACCACCATGCAAAGAAAAAGAAAAAAGAATGTAGATGAGTAGAAATAGGGAGAGAGAAAACATACTCTCCTTGTCTTGCAAGCGGTTTGCATATCGGTCGGTGGAAGATCTCCTTCGGATTGTGAGACTGAACGCAAATAGCGTGTGATTCTTTCAAATGGTCGTCTGGTTTTCATCTAAGAGACGACTGCAGGCCAAGTAAATGAACAAGCTGGCAAAACTGCGCTATAGCCATGGTTTTAAACGCCTATTATACCGTTGAGTTGCTCTTGTTTTTGTGATCATTTTTTGGGCGAGACTCTTATTATTTGCCGAAGCAAGTGGCATTTTAATGTTGAGGCTCCCGTCCATGACGGGCCATCGGTATACAATGCCCCATTAGCCACCTGTCAAATCATGGCTCCACACAGTTCTCATTATTCTGCGGGCAACAGTATTCGCTCTACATTAAAATTCAAACAAGATTACCTGCATCTCAAATCTGTAATTATTGAGTGACATTGTGAGCATCAGCATTGTTCTAAAGATGGTTTTAGGAGCATTTCAGCCTGTCAGTAGATCCCTGCAGGTGCACAGATTGTGGCAGACATTGCATGTAAAAAAAAAAAAAAGAAAGAAAAAAAAAGAAAACCTTGATTATTTATTTATTATTTGGTTTGGGTTGTAAGCCACGTAGGAGTCCCTTTGGTAATAATAATACCTGCTTTATAAATACAAGGCTTCCGTAAAAGGCTCCACTGCAGACAGAAGAAACAACAAAGGAACGAAGGAAGAGAGCAAACATGGAAACAAAACGCACCAGATGTGGAGCCTTCGAGGCTGATCAATGGCTGTGTGCTGTTTGCTATGCCCAGCAGCCAGTAACACTGCTGTGAGGACCATTTATTATCCTCACTGCAAAGCACGATTAATGAAGTCTGAAAAATGGCCACCATTCATTAGCACTCGCTGACCCCTACAGATTGCCATGATTGGCAATGCTCCCCTAATTGTCACCCTTGATCAAAATAAGCTTTTCAACAAATTGAGTGACATGATCTGCAAATCTGCTTTTCACTCTCGGCAAACCTTGTGTGACACTTGGTGAGTGTGTGGCGATGTACAGTCGTATGGTTATGCTTATAAATAGCAAGTACATTAGCTTGTTTTCAATATGCTACGAGTGTCTCCCGTGTCTCTGGTCTATATATGAATAATGAAACAAATTGTTTCTATATAAATGCATGAAGACGGAACGGTGTCCCCTCCTTGCCATCTGAGACAATAGAAATTACTCTTGTGCCGTAAAAGGTTGCAAATAATCTATGATAGTCTTGCATATATTAATGCCATTATCCAAATGAAAAAAATTATCGTCCCTACCAAAAATGGCTTTGCTTCATTACAAGTAATAAGGAAGTGCACTTGATTCTGTTTAAATAAGAAATGAAAAGCACTTATCAAATCATATTATCAAATGTTTCTGAAAAAAAAAAAAAAAGAATATATAGTATAGTGAGGTGTCGTCAACAAATGTACAATTGCAAAATTAGCCTTGTGTTTTTAGTGCCTTTGTCTCCTCAACCACCTTGTATGTCTGCTTCATGCAGCCCGTGAGGGCGAATGAGGCTGCAGGCATTTCGAGCCAGCGCCGGTTGAAAGGCACCCCGGACAGGTCGCCAGGGCGAACGCAGCCAGACAATGACTCACACACATTCACACCTACAGACAGGACACGGTGTGTTTGTACTAGCTTCAATAAAACATATGATTTAAATGGTTTTCACTGCATACATTCACCTATTAAATCAGTCATTGCTTTCCACTTGACTGCTTTCGAAAGTCGGCTGTAGTACTACTTGAAAAGAGAAGCACTTCCTGTGCAGGTAAATCAGAACGTATAGCGACTCACCATGTTGCCAAACAATCCGTTTTAATAACGCGGACGATCAATCATTGGCTCTTTTCCATCATGCTATGAGACGAGAGCCTCTTATCGGGTTTCATGCTCCTGCTTCCAATACAACAGCAATGACTTAGCAACTCTGTCTAGAGTTACAGCCAGCTGTGGAAACTCCGTCATATCTTAAAACATGAACAGTTCATCTATTCATTCAGACACAATCAAACTTTCATGGACACTTGAGCATTACCAATATAATGGAAATTACCAATTAGCTTTAAATTGACGATATTGAACTGTGGTAAGAAAGCCCATAAATGCACAGGGAGAACACACAAACACACAATAAGAACAGAGGGCTACTAATAATTTTAGATGATATATTCAGGGATTCAAGGATTTCTTTTTTTCATCGTTATCGTCAGTACACGTTGCATGACATGGGATGGGATTCTGTACTCTCGGCACAGTTGATGACGAAACATAAGTAATGAATAACATGTGCATATATGTACATTTTAATGTATTTTTATCGTTATTAATCTAGCTTGCATCAATGTAATTCTACTTCCAATTCACAATGAAAGAAATATAAAGTAATATAGGATAGGCCAGATAAAATTATTGTATACTTTTTGTATAATAGTAAACAGATAAATAGGCAGGATTTCTCTTCAGTCTCGTGTTCCTGCTGTGGATGCTCCCCTTCTAAAGATAAATGTTTTCCCTAATTACTTTACAACAACTCTAATAGACTTACAAATCTTATGTTTTTGTTGTACTTTTACATTCAAATCCATTCCCTTAATTTTTTTACGGAATTCATTAAAACATGAAAATGCTGGTTCAATAGTGTCAAATATTAAATCTCCCTGCAAACCTCCCTAAATTAGCCACATTATCTTCCTCATAAAAGCCGCGCTCGATCAGCTGAGTGCTTTAGAATGAAGCACGCAGCAAGCGGGACATTTCTCCCCTTATATTAGCAGTAAGTCAGGACAAATTGTTCTCAGAAAACGAGCAGCGAAGCTGATATAACTGAGATGAAACAAAAGTACAACACGTCCCCCTGGACTGCATGCATCGCTCTCCGAGGGTCACTTGTGAACACTTACACAAACATGAATTGGATTTGTGAATTTCATTCCCCACAAGAGGCAAATACAGCTTAAACATGCATAAATTGTATTTTCTTCTGGTTCTCGCAAAAGATACTCATCATTTCTCATGGTAGCGGCACCTGCAGGTTGTCGAAAGGAAGACAGGGTTTCTTTCTTGTCTTCGCTTCTGTTCATTATTAGCTGTTAAGAGTTGGAAGCTTTTCAGTCATTACTGTTCAAGTCAGAGGGACCCAAGGTTGTTGGATCTGGATTATTGGGTGTTATATGAGATTACTGATTTCCCCTTCTTGATGGCATGGCTTCTTCCAAAATGGCAATCAGTCTCCTTCCCACCTGGCAGACTTTGAGGCCTTTCAGGCATCCGACTTGCTTCCCTCTGGCTTTGTTGGTGTTATTTTTGGCTTAAAATGTCAGTATTATTATTTCATTGAAAAATCTATATTTTATTCAGTTTGGTAATTTTTGTATGATGTTCTTGTCCATGTTGATGACTTCCTTTGTTTGTTGTGTCCTGAACTCACCAGGAATAACAACATTTGAAAAGTACTACAATATTAAACAATTGGCCAAAGCTCAATCACAATTACTTCAAGCCTGGAATAAAAAACATGTAATTACGTGGGTTGATCTTCTCAGAGATTAAACCTGAGCTACAGTATTAAACAAAACTAAAAACATTTTCCAAATGAAAACTCTGTAGCAGTAATGATGATTATACACATGTAGAGGGTACAATGAATAATTATTTTGTTGAATCATGGTGGGTTTTTTTTTTTTTTAACAAATGCCTTTATGTGAAATGTAGAAATGCAATGAAAATTATGAAAGTCAGTTTTAACAGTTTCGGATTGTATATGAAGACTTCCCACATACCTACAAGTTAATTTCTGCTTTTCATTGCCTCTTCTCATCATGCAAAAAACTTTGTTCGGTCCAGAAGTTTAAAAAAAATTAAAATGCGATTACTTGGCAGGAGAACAGTCGTGTGAACAGCTTGAAATTTCCACTTTAAAAACCCCTAATCTGTTGTTTTGATATGAAAAGTCCTCAAATATTTGTCTATGATCATTTTGGCACATTAAAGCCCATTTTTATGATGATCTCATCCTGGTGAGAGCGACGCCAGATCAACCATGCACAATGAAGTGGTTAACCTGTTGGATTAATTGGTGATTCTTCCGATGGGCCTGCTGCCAAAAATAAAAGGGCTCTTTCGCAATCAGGCATGAGTGGTTATATTATCAACGACTGAGTGCAGAGAAGTTAATTCAGCAACATTCAATGTAATTATGACATAAAAAGCTTACAGATCAGTGATTCTTTTTAAAGCAATAAATACACAAAAGGCAGTTCCTTCCCACTTAATTATGTACCTGCGATAATTTTTCCGATTCACTGTCTCCTACACAAGTTATTTTGCTTTTGTGTCACACTCTTGTCTTGTGACCTCCATTTCCATTTTTCTGTTTTCTATTAATCATCCATTCATCGTGCCATCTATTTATACGGGCTTCACGGTTGAACCCTCCTCCCTGTCCCCACTCTCAAATGTGCAGCAAAAGACATGGCTGACAGATTGCCTCGCCCCAGATTTCTTCTTCTGGCCCATAATGCCTCTAATATCATCAACATCGAAGTGAAACGCAGTGTGAAATGAGCTTGGTATTTATTAGCACGACTGTGAATGACATGATTGCACCCTGGAGACTCAGTGTGATGAAGGATTAATCCACAAATTTGCATCCCAGTGTCGACGATTCAAACCTATTCCAAGTGTTTGCACATGAGCGCTTGGTGACGCAGCTTACGTTGTGGCGGCGCAGGTGAGCAGACATACGGCAGCGATGCACCGACCTGCAGGGGGAAGCAAAGCCATCGGACAAAGACATCTTGAATGTCCTTTTCGTCAAAAAAATTCTTCTCCTTCACTCATGCCAGTATTTTTTAAATGAAAGGCTCCGACAGAGACCAGAGATCCCACTTGATTTTGTTGTTAAATTATGTAAAATCCCAACTTCAGCACATTTTTGAAGTGACTTGAAAGAATGGGAAATTGCATCTGAACATTGTTAATGTGATTCGTTCAAAATTCAAACTACAAAAGCATTTATCTTAGTTGATGTTCAATGACATTTTCTGAAACTGATAAGAGAATAGATCAGATGCACCATAAAAGGGTCCCAGTAAACAAGACCTCAATATTTCACTCCAAATGTGTCAAACAGTGATCTAATTGCCATGCAAGTGCACACATTTCCTTTCATATAAATGCATGAGACAGATGTGTGTCCTGCAGATGGCATTCACACATGATATTTACATCCAGCTTTAAAGTATATCTAGTGTATGTATGATGTTAGACTACGTTATGTTTATCAAATGTGTGTTTGCAAAACTAAATATGGACATTTGTGATAAGAGTTAAGGTCATGAATTTCTACAATTAGCCCTTTATGGTGAGGAAAAGCTTTCAAGTGGTGATAAAGCTGATAATAATAATATAAAAATAGAAATAACATCAGAACATGAAATTACCCACTTGAACTTATCAAGTAGCAGTAGTTTCAAACATTTGCATGGTGTGTCCACTGTCTTTCAAAATAGCTCTTAGTGCTGTGACATTTGTTTTGTGCTTTCTGGTATTTGCACATTGAACAGCTGAAAATATTGATAGTCATTACTTTAAGGCTTATGGCTAATTGGAAGATCCGTGCTGACCTGAGCTACATGAAGTTGGGTGTTGGTTGGAAAACCTACAGCAGGAGGAGGAATCCCAAACAAACAGGCATTCAAACATGAGGAGCAGGGCCTCCATTCAAACCCCGAAACCGGTCGCTGTGAGGCCACAATGCCAACTGCTGGGCCAGCAAACCGCCCGCATTCGCTTATTATCTACGTGTGTCTCCATTGTGCAGGTGGGAGCCAGGAAGAGAAGAAAAAACATGCCAATTATAATACACACACGATACAATAGAAAAACAAATATGAACATGCGTTACTTTGTTTGAGCCTTGTGTGGAATATCAACCTTTGTGTTTGGAGGCTATAATTCTGTAATTACTGTCAGAAGCTTCATCATTCTCAAGACGCTCTGTTAATGCTAGAGGTCAGACCTAAATGGGCAGGCGAGTTCAAGACGACAGAGCCAACAATAAATCAAATAACCATTCATTACAAACAGGGTATGTAGATGAGCACGTCAGACGGTGTAGCCGACGGGCTACACCAGCGGAGGACTCCACCGGGTGCCCCTCCAGGCTGAAACCGGAGGGATACGATGGGCTGGGAAAACTGGACGATAGAAAATTGGGAAAACATGACATGTTGTGCGTGTGGATTCCTGCTGCAGCATTCAGATGGTAGCTCAGACTTTGGTGTAAACAAACATTGGAAGCACAAATCAATCCTGGGCTGTATCAACAGCTCAGGCTGCTGGTGTTCGTGTGTTTCAGGGCTCATATGATCCTGGCAGAGTTTAGACCTCCTAACACCAACTGAGAATTATTAAAACACTGCAGCCTGCAGGTGTATTGTTCCTGACCATGTCCAAGAGCACACTGTATCCGTCTTCTCCAAACTGCTTTTACTTGTCACAAAGCTCCATTTAGTCCTAACTAGTCTCCTGAACCATACCGGCAAGCTCCTCGTATTTGGGTGGCCTACACCAGGACCAGATCTCACTCCAATAGAGCGCCTTTGGGACGAGCTGGAATGAGAAATTCACATCTTGAATGTGTAGCAAACAAATCTGGTGCAAACTGTGTGATGTTATCATGTCAACATGGACTGAAATCTCAGAGGAAGGTTTCCAGAACTTCATTTAATCCATGAGGTAAAGAGTGAATGTGGATCTGAAGTCCAACCCAACGCTATGAATATGGCTGATGAATGTTTTTTTGGGTTTTTTTTTTTTTTTTTTAAATTGTCCCTGCCTGTTTTTAGACTAAGACTGGCTAATTATCCCCATGTTCCAGTTCTGTGCACTGGCACAAGAGTGCACTCAGTTTAATTCTTGGAAAGAGAGTAAATAGTATTTTTGTGGACAGAGCAGAAAAAAAACACCTAACCAATCAGATCAAGTGGTGAAAACAGGTAGCCGTTGCCATGGCAGCAACACGGCGGCACACAAAAGACCCATTATGCTTTTGCTTCTACTTTCCCTCTGAGCAGATCTATACTGCTTCCCAATAGGTTATTAATGCAGCTATTTTAAGCATGGCAGGTTGAATAGTAATACCAGTCTGATAATTACATGAAACTATGTATAAATGGCTCAGTGCCCCTTTTTATTGGGAGAACCATTAGAGTTTGGACGCACTGTTAACAACTCTTAGCACAGCCACTTGTTGGAAAATCATTTCAAGGCCTCCAGCTCATTTAGGCTGATCAAACAGTAAATTCTCGTTATTCACTCGCCTTGTGTTTTTTTTAGGTGATTTCACCAGCTTTAAAGTCTGATATCTTCCACTGCGAATACCACCATTATTCTCAGTATAAAACAAAAATAAATAAAAGCGAGGATAACAGGTTGCATGCTATAGTTACATGTGGCAGTCTGCCAGCATCTGAAATTTCAGTGTTGATGTTTGGCTGTTTGAGCAAACTGAACTACCAAAACCGCTCGCGGGGATTTATTTTTGAGAGGGGATTTATTGAGGTGACATTTCCTGCATTGACACTAATATATCAGGGACTTCGGATACGTGCTCATTGCGGGATGCACAGAATGTATAAATCCAGGCATGTCATCTTCATGAGCATGGAAGGTAAACATCTACACAAATGTGTGTTTTGACCATTTCTAATTTTAGCCGGACCCAGCTGCTTCTCTCCAGTGTCCTTCCGTCCGTACTTCCATCATTGCTACCTCAGTCATTCCTTTGTGACTCAGACTCTGATGTTTACCTTCCATCACGATGACTGTCCCAATATTTTGACATCCGTCAGAGCAGTTTTGTCAAAGAGAACGTGGAAGTAAGTTTTTACTAAGTATCTTTGCATGCAATGGCCCTCACAACAAACAGTACAAGTTGCTTGACCTACATACAAGAAACTGTGTTTTAAAGTGACATAGCTGCCAGCAGTTGCAAAGTATGCTTCTGAATGCTATTCCTCAAAGGTTTGTCCTTCTAAACATACAGGGAGTGCATAGTTTACATCCCGAACAGATACAATTTAATGATGCCAATTGTGATTAAATGAAACCCTGGATTGGTTGATTATTAAAGTTACGTGATGTAATCAACGCCTATACTCATGGTGATACTTTGTTTTTTTGGTGCGGGTGTGTGTTGTTTTTTTTTTTCCGTTAAAGTCTGTTCCCAGTTCTGCACAAACCACCTCCTGTGATATATTTTCAACCCCTCATTAGAGATTTACATCCTGGGAGGCAATGAGGAGGTGTGTGGGAGGAGAGAAACAAAGTGCTAAGGAAGGCAAGCAGAATGCAAAAGGAATTCATGCAAGTTCTTGGATGGATGACAATGTAGATATAGCAGCCTGCCTGGAGCAAACTTTCAACTACAGGTATAATAAAGTCTGCTCAAATAAGCTCCCATGACCTGTACTGAGGATTTCTAACCTCTACAGCTACATCGGAAATCCCTTAAGCTCACGGGGATTGGTCTTCAGAGGTCTATCAGGAGCACTTCTTTTAGAATGCAAGTGTCTCGACGAGGCGTCACCCTCAGAGGTTATTTCCGAACATTTTGAGATTTGTAAAATTTAACGACAACTATCAGTAAAGCTGCGGATTGCATTAGTCACCCACTCACCCTGTTTAACCGTGGTGGACTCAAATACCATGAAAATCAGCTCAAATTCATTAATTCAAAAGAGATTTAAAGGTGATAATATAATGTTGAAAAGTTATGAATTCTATCTTCTAGTTTGTTTTTTTTCCAGTGGATCTAAATCCTACATATTGGAGCTTCAAGTTGAATGATAAAGCAAATGAAGCATTTCTGCTGCGGAATTCTGCTCGGCATACGGCAGCATTAGGACGGCGTCATAAGGCTTTAACTCCATTTTCTCCCAGGAAAAAAAGGTAATGATACCCAAATGATTATTTTGCCGCCGCATTGCACATGCACACAAGATGCGCCTGTTAAAAAGGTCTCCTCGAAATCACTCAAATCACTTCACAACTGTAGCCCAGATGAGAAATTCTGTGAGAAAATTGCTTTCTATGCCAGACTTTTGGTGAAGCGTATTGTGCTCCTGCAAACTGGCAACGGGAGCAAATTTGCTGCTGAAGTCTTCATACGGGCTTAGTTAACAGATGGGCTTATTCTTTACAATGACAAATATCTTCGAGGTCACTCATTGGTATTCCTCCTGTTGCTTTGAGCCATGTTACCAAGCTTTATTATTTTTCCCCCCCACACCCTGTATCATCTGATTCACCTTTCACTAGGCCCCGCAGCGGTGTCTGTTCTTTCATTTAAACTGCACATTTTGCAGCAGTTGAGCTGTCCGTGAAGTTTGTCGGACACAAAACAACTACTGTCGACCGTGTAACTTTTAATCGGCCTGTGCTCTCGGTTTTATATCCGTAGCTCCCAGCCAGGCCCGGGTTTCACTTAGCGCTGTGAAGGAGACGCCATTTGGCAGATACTGATCTGTTTGCAGTGAACTTATAAAAACATATTGATCTTAGTGGACTTCAGTCCAGATGTAAATCTGCTTCATGAGAAAACCTAAAGTCTTTACAGTGTCTAATATTGCCAAGAAATAAGTATATTCCAAGAAGAATTTTCATGTGGATCGCCTCACTTGCCATTTGAAGTGCTTTATATGAAGAGAAAATCACGATGAGACTGAGAATTGACATTTAAACGTAGCTGGTAGTGGTGGTCACAGCAGGGCTCAACTTCTCCAAGAAAAAGATTATCTGTATATAAATAACTCTTGTGAAGCATTGGATTGTAATGCCTCTGATGCTCTCTAGTAATATCTAAAAACAACAAAGAAAGAAAATCTTTTCCCGTTCAGATGATAAGATTTCTGCTGTGGACACGCTGACAGCAGGCTGTCATTTAAATTCTATTCACTTTAATATTGTATCTCAAGTGCAGTTGAAACACCACAGAGTACCTGCATGAGGGCTTGTAGTGGGATAGCTGGGGTCACTTTCTCGTCACTTCAGGCCGAACGACAGCTAATTTCAGTGCAATTTCAGGGTAACTTTAGCCGCCGTTATCACAGAGGGCAGATGTGGTTCAGGCCACTTTACCGCTCGCTGAAATAGTTACACTTGGGGACGAGTAAATTTGACACCCTCTCCACATCCGGTGAGAATATGTGACCTCTCAAATTTGTTCCTGATTGCGTTTACATTATGGCATCTAAAACACAGCATAATGGCTTTCGAGTCACAATAGAATGTGAGAAGCATGAAAACGCCTAAACGTGATGCCTAAAACCAGATTTCCCTCCAACGAAAAACATTTGACAAAAGGTGGGGTGGGAACAGTGTTTCCATTCCGAGATCTTTCATCAACTCTGGTAGTTGTTCCTTCACAACAGCTCTGATACAGACAATTGTTTATTCATAGGTGTCGTCATTCCCTTTGCCCAGGGGCGCGGTTCCTGGTCGCTGGAGCTACACAAGCCATTCACATGAAGGATGAAAAATGGTTCACAGGCCAGAATTAGTTAGTTATTATTCATTTCACTTTTTGAAAGACCAAATCATAGACTGCTAAACGTGTTTGCTGCAGATCAGATGTAAAAAGCTAAAGCTGCAAAAATTTCTTATCTTGTCAACGTGTTTTTATTTCCACTTTGAAGAAGTTGTATTGTTTCTTTGTATCTCAATTTGCACGTTCTAATTTAACAGCGTTAGTGAAGTTCACTCAAAAAATGCTCATAGGTTTTAGTAAGTAACTGATTTTCACTTGAGTAATATTATGCAAAAGTAACAATACTTGTAGGATAAGTACCAACTGCCTCATTATTCCTGAACTAACATGAATATTAAATATCCCTATAATAAACACATGCCTTTCTTTAAAGAGGCTGTCTTGTAATAACTACCAACAAAAGGCATCTTCCGCCAAGTAACTGATGACTTCAGGTGAATTGAATAAATGAATCAGTCATCAGACTGACCGACACAGCACTGACAGCTCTAATATGTCACAGCCACACAACAACTCAGCTACCAGCACATTATTAAAACATTAAAATGTAATTTACGACCAAAACATTTTTACATGAAGAATAATAAAAAAACTGACTTTTACCTGCACAACAATGTATTTAGTTCTTGAAAAAATAGGAGAACAAAAAAAAAAAAGAAAAAAAGCATTCACTCCCATGATGCATGATATGAAAGTTGATATGAAAGTACTGGATGATGGCACCGACACTACCAATATGTTTCCACCATGAAAAGAACATTTCAGTCAACTACTGCCAGACTGTGGATGAAAAATAAAAAAAAAAGAACAACAGAGCAGGAGATGCTGAAGAGCTGCTGTTTGGATATAGGATATTTGCAGACTGGTTGGCAAATAGAAATGACGGGAAACTGAAGAAAACACAATCTGGCTCGACATTCATGGAGGAAACGGAGGGTGTTTAGTGTGCAGGGAAGCAAAGAAGCCACTACCTGCCAAAGCAACTGGGAATACTGATAGACGAGTGGTTTAATGGGGACACCTGCAATCCATATGCAAGGAGAGTAAAAAATAAAAAAGCTAAGGATATATTTTTTTCTTTTAAATACTGAGCCCTTTTTAATGTGTTTGTTTGCAGTTTGTGGGAAGCTTTACACTTTGCAGATGTCCTGCTTGGAGAAAAGCCAGTTTTGCATAGAAATATTGTATAAGGTACAATCTAGAGGGGATAATGCTGTTCAAGAGTTGTCAAAAATCCTTTTCCGAAATCTTGCATCATAACTTATCCGGGTTACGTTGTGGAAATTTCGCAGCAGGGTGCATGTGAACTGCTTTTCACTCTGGGGATTTGTGCTACAGTCTGAACAACACCGGGCTGTGCCCTCACAGTCTGAACAATGCTTCAGGCTCTGGACAAGCCATAGGAAAATGAAATCTTTTCAATCTGTTTAAGATTTCTGAGCTGATAGTGGCTATGTTCACACTGCAGGAAGTAAAATGGGATTATACAGATGCTGGTTTCTATTGTACATGGGGATTACTTTTATTTTTTTAAGGTATAGGACAGAGAAAATATTAAAAATAAACAAAAAAATAAATAGAAAAACATCTAAAATCTGACTATGCAAAATCTGAAATTGATCAAATGTTAGTAAGTTTGTGCAATGTGACCTCAATCTCAACATTCACATCTTATTTAATTGAACTTTTACATCTTGGTCCAGGTGGGAAGATGTGATAGACATGTTTAGTGAAGAACCTGTCAGGTCATTTATTTTCTCCAATCTGAGTGACAGATCTGGTTCAAGGAAAGCAATTATACTTTTTACAGTATGTTAAGCATTTTTGCAATAGCCTTTTGCACGATGCATTTCGGTGCTTTTTCTAATAAAATAAGAGAATTCAATCAGAAACATTACATGTGCAATTTCAATGCAAGTCATTATTGCCAAGATTACACTGTAAAACAAATGACTTCTTGGCTGCATTACTGTACATGTCTCATCAAGAAAATCAAGTTTAATGGATATATACTAAGTGTGTGTTGAGTTTCAGCATGAGCCTCTTAAGTAGTACGTCTTCAGCATTGTTCTTTGGAAAATGGGAGCATTAAATCAGAATTGAACATTAACACTTGCATTCTAAATGTAGCCATTATTGCGTGGATTATTATGGCAAACAAATTACTTCCTGGGTGTACATTATGAACGTTTTAGTGCAAAAAAAAAAAAGTGTCATCAAGAAAATTCAGCAGAATGGAGAAAAAAAGCATAATGAGATGTATTTTGGGCCTGTTTCCGATTAAATCTGCAGTGCAGTTTCAGGTGAAAGGACACACAAGTCACATTAATGGGTCATTCTTGTTTTGTTTTTTTTTGTTACCCAGAAAACTACCATTTGGATAAGAGTTTCTCTGGACACTCCCAAAGAAATTCTAGTTCGATATCAGTTCGTAGTCCTAACTTAAATGAATGTGTTTTGTTTTCTGTGATGGACTAGCTGTCCATATCCTGCCTTCACCCATATTCAGCAGGGATCGGCTCCAGCCCGTGACTGATATCCGCCTCATAGCGAGAATGTTCCATATTTCCGTCAGGGTTGGGGTAAGATGTGTATTCTGCCTTCACTCATCGTGAACTTGGATCAGCTCCATCACCATGCAACCCTGAGTTGTTGTAGTATGAAAGACAATGTGCAAATGTGCTGTTGCTAAAAAAAGATGCTGTGTTCAATTTGGACCAATGGAATTTATTTCAGGTTTATCTGTATTTTATGATTTCAGTGTAATTGGTGGATAAACAGTTGAGTGTTATTTGTTGGGTCAAAAGAGAAATAAAGCTGGGTGTCTATAAATTTATCAAAATATTGTATGTTAAAGAAAAACAGTGGGCCCAGAACTTACCCCTGAGGTACATCACAACTAAAGTCTTGTTCAACGACAACATTTCCAAGTTCATGTTGAGAAAGGCCGAAAACAATGTATTTAGCATGCCAGGCCACCAGTCAGTGCTGTTGGTAATGAAACCACACACACACACACACGCCTCAGAAAACAATACAACATAAACATTAACAAAGGCAGGTTTCACGGTCAAACGTGTAGAGAGACTGGGAGTCATTTCATTCTGGAGGTCGCCATTGTTCCATCTTTGGAGTAACTTTCAAAAAGATTCACTGTTGTCGTAAAAACTGACGCCAAAAACGCAGCAGATAAACCGGGTCTGAAACAATCAATGGAGGAACTGCAAATAGTAGCTTTGACTGCCCTATTCTGGAGATCCGAGCGAAACCATTTGTATTCAGAACAGGATATTTTTCATCCCGACTCAGAGTCGTCACACTTGACCGAGTGCATGCCACGAAGGGTTAACGTATCTCGGAGACGTCATTACTAAGGCAGGGCAGGAGAGCACGGCTCGCACACGGCAAGGTGCTGCAGGGTCCACATCTCTGTCACCGATCGCTCCTCCTCCTGACGAGCACAGGCCTATTGTTGCACACTTGATGGCTTGTTTTCGCTCCTCTGTTCGACTCCTTTGCTGCTTTCCAGGAAACAGGCCACCGCCCCGACATCATTAGACAATAATACCCATTAGACTTGTACACTGAACAATTCACAAGAGAAATTCAGCATTCATTCAGGAGTGCTGTGACCGTTATTGGATGATGCTCTTTGCCTATAGTTGTATCCTATCCATTAAATCCCCAGCAGCACCATTCGGCAGCTATAACAATTATGATGAGAATTACAGTCAGCGCAATGTGAAACATGGTTGTTCAAAAGCCCAGGCGAATTAAAGGTGACTGGAGGTTAAGAAGAGGGGCGTTAGGAAATTATGCTAATACCATGACTTGGATTAAATGTCATGCAATAACAATAACGTGCAGCAAATGACTGGTTAGGTTTGGACAAGAAGGGTTGACACCCTCTGAGGAGGACACCGACTCTGGCCTTTTAATTTGATACGAAGGGATGTTGGGCAACAGGACGCCAACAGATGATTATTATTTTCTTTTTTGCTGTGCCTGCCTCTGGTCTGACTGTTGCCCCTGTCATGGTTCCCGAAATTAATCTCAAGCTGATTTTGTGACAATTATACGTCAGGAGCTGCTGCTTCTTTTTATGCAGACACAACTATATGAAATTGATTTAAAAATGTCACCATATAAACGCAAAACTTGTTAATTCTGTTACAACAGTGTAGCAGACTGTCTGCTACACTGTTTCACAGATTATTATGGAACGCACACGGAAGTGAACCCTGGAGTGTAATATGGATTCAATTGTGTGCGCATCTGCAGTCTGAGTGAAAGTATGTATCCTAAACCCTTTACATTTATGGTTAAAACTGTATCTGATGCATGTAACACAACAGTTTGGCTTCCGTTTTAAAAGTTGCCTGTTAATTATTTCACTGCATGAAACCATGTTTGCGAGATGTGTTTAATGTCGTCTTGAAAAAATATCAACTTACTGTGAAAAAAAACAAGAGATTAACACAAATTATAGAGTGCAAAGAGACGTGTTGCAGCGAAGGTATTCATAGAACTTATTCAAACAAGTAAAGAAAAGAGTTAGTTATGAAATAACTGCATTCATGGACTATAAATGCTAAGCAAAATCAGTTGCAAATATGAATAAAGCTTCAGTGACAATATTATGAACAAAGAAATGTTGATATAACAGTGGAATAAAAGGTGTAATTTAATAGTGTTGTCCACATCATAAAAGGTGTAGCATAATAAAAGATGAACTTTTATTTAAAAAGAAAATTGAATCACTGTTATGAGACGGAATAATTACTTCACTGACACAGAGGGACCAGAAGTTTATCCAAGCCTCGTGACAGAAAACTATATATATAGTTATTGATTAGATTTAACTTCAGAATATGAGTCAGTGGGTAAAAATATTGGATTTTCCATAGAATATGCAAAGATCGGCATGTCCAAAGTCAAACCCCAAGGCCAATCATCGGTTATTCTTCTGTTTCTGGTATTTTTAACTCGTGACGGCTACGGCATGTGTAGCATACTTATAAATTATTTATCAAGTGTACCAATTGGAGCGTCTGCAGCCGGGGACCCCTCGACAGTTGGGCAGTGGAGGACTTCATTTTCTCCTTCCCTTCAGTCGTCATGGTAAACCCAAGTAAAAAAAAAAAAGAGGAAAGTTGATTATGAAGGTGAGAATCTAAATGTTCTTTTACTGAAAGTGAAAGTTTGTCAGCAGATTGTTGCCTTGTTGGGAAACAATGAGGAAAGAAAATATGCTATTATTGTACCTTTAACAAACTACCAGTGAAAGCTGAAAAAAAGTGAAGCTGCCTCAGGACGGCTTAGACACAGCAGTTCTTTAAATGATCAAATTAAGCCATCACCAAAGCATACCATGAAGTGGCCATGTAATTTTGAAAAAAACAAAAAAAAACACAAAATCCTTCATTTAAATCAATGTTATCAAGGTTGTTGTGATCAAATCCAGCCCTGATTAGGAAAAGCTAGGACGCCCCTGGTCGTGCACCGTGTGCTATACATCTGCACTCCTTTTGCTTGCAGTGTCAGCTCTCCGTCGCTCAACACTAATAAAAGATACATCTGTGAAGTGCTTCCAGCTTGGCACATATTTATATGCCTGCACGTCTGGCAGGAGCAGCGCCCACCACTCCGTGTCACTGGTCACTTCAGCAGCTGCTCAAAACAGTTTAATAATACAATAACACAAAGCCGGAGCCAGAATTCCTCCGCATCAAAGCATAACCCAGTTTAGTTACTCTCTCCTGTCATGTAGGTCAGCTTCGGATTTATGCAAAACTGATTCTCTCTCATTTCTTGTCCATCTGAAATTAGTACTAATAGTCTTTGGGGAGATCG
>OMNM01030387.1:0-35206 GCA_900302745.1 Parablennius parvicornis
GATATTGTAGATTGATCCTCCATACCTACAGATGGAGAGAAGCTTTGAGTTGTTTAATTAGAATGATAAAACAGCAAGCCATTTGAAGGCTTTCCCTAAAAAATAGCAGATTAGATCAGAGCCAAAGGACCATTTGAAATTAGCAAGAAATATTAAAAGTATTTTTCACACTCAGGATGCGTAACTGGTAAGTGATTAAAGAGCAAACCACCTTCAAAAAGGTACAACATGCAAGATTTACAAGCTTTATGCAATCAAATACATCGAACAGAATTAAATCACAAGCCACATAGTTTCAGACTGTTAGCAGGCTAATTAGCTGCTCTGTGTTGTTCCAATACCACTTTGAAGTGTCTGATCTCAGTCCAACAAGAAAAAATAAAAAGGTGTTATGATCTGAATACTAAAATATATATAGATAAGAGTTTACAGCAAATTTCTTCAAAAATTGTAAAAAAAATTGTTATGCATTTATTTGATTTTCTGCAGGCAATTGCTGTAAATGATCAAAATGGCAAGTCAGGGGAATCACTGTTTCCTTCTAAAACTGACGCATAAGAAAATACTGAAACGAGACAACAGTTGCACCTGTGACGTCGACGACAGCTGACTTCTCACCCTCAGCCCCGCACAGACCCACGACTTCCTCATCACCTCACTTAATAGCATGAGACAATATCTGCACCTATACAATGTAAGTTAGATGCATAGGATGATCAATCCTGACCAAGATGTATTAACATCTCTCAATAAATAAAAACATTACTAGAAGCTGACAACAAACAGAAATGACTGAAAGCCAAACTGAAGGCAACATGCTCAACTCAACTCCACCACCCAGTGCACAAAGTGGTATTACACGACAGGACTCTTACATATTGTACCTTCAGGCAGTCATAGGCAAAACAAGAAAAGAGAGCAGAAGTATAATTCTACAAAACATTGAAGTCACAGCACTGAAGTCAGATGTACACATGATTAACAGAGGATTTCTTTCCATTGATAAACTATTTAAAGAGTCAGGATTAATGCAGAGAGGTGGTTTCTTTGTCCTCTGCTAATACGTGAAGAAGTACAGTTTTTTCTTCTTCAAGGTTTCTTTCATATTTTTGACTCATTTCCAACCCCAGAAAACAAGTGAGCTTTTAATGAGATTTAATTTAAACAAAAAAACTTTGAGTCCCTCTTGAAAAATGTAACAAGTTGATTAGTAATAATTCCAAAATGCAAACTATGAAGTGTTGGGCTGTCACTTTTCAATGATTGAACTGCAATCTTGAGGCTAATAGTAATATATGTTTGAACAATTATACATGGCTGTCAAGCCGTACTTGAAAGAATTAACATCACTCATAACCTACAGCAAAGTCTGATTAGTTTTGAAATTATTCAAAGATGCTGAGGAACCTTGAAGAAAAAGTAACTGTTTAATTGTTCTCGAATCATATTTTCTTGATTAGTGAGGAAATATTTTGCAGTGACAGCATCATCACCATTGAGCAGAACCGAAAGCAAACTCCAGTAAGAAAGGAAAGCATCATGAAACAGAGGAAAGAGAAAATGTTAATAATCAGTATATAAGAAAACTCAAAGTCCCTGCACTCTTTTCACAATACCTTCGTCTCTACTTTAATCCCCAGAACCTGTATAAAAAAAGAGGCGATTAAGTGTAAAAAAAAAAAAAAAAAAAAAAACTCTATTCCTATTGTGAGAAAATTTGCTCCATCAGAGCACTATTATTTCAAAATCTTAGGAGCACAACACATCTGAATCATTTTCTCTGCATCGTTTGAAAAACAATCTGTGATTACAAGTAATAAAAAGTATTGTGCTCCATTGAACCTGCAGGTAAAAACTCCATGCTTGACGTCTGCTCAGGAGGTTTAAATAAGGCCCCACATGTAGCACACGGATACACTGCCAGACTTTTTTCTTCAGTAGCACTACAGCTGTAATGCCATGAAAACCGTTGACTTAAGAATGTGTTTTGTTTTACTTCACCTTAGTATTGAAGTGTTTGCTAATGCAGCGAAGAATGTCTTGATCAATGCGGTTGAGTATTTTCTCTGGAGGCGCGTTCAGAGCCACCTGACCGTAGCACAGGATGAGTGTGCTTTTCACCTTCTCCACCTCAACGTCATTGCGCTCCTGGTGTAAAATAAACACATGGATACGACTTATTGAGTCTTCACAATAGAAAGAAAACTTCAAAACATGTCCTCTTCATCTGCCCTGTTCTCTTGGAACATTATAATCAGTGTTGTTTGTACTTTGAGCAAGTTGAAGATGCTTGGGGACTTCTTGACGGCATCCGATTTGCCAAACTCGTCCAGCTTGGCTAAAGTTCCCTCTAAGTGGCTGTTGGCACACAGACCGACGCCCATTGAGACTCCCTGATAAAAACACACGACAGACAATGGAAGTCAGACTGTAAATGTGTGAAACTCGACGGTACAAAGTAATGACTGAGCTTTCTGTGAGAGAGATCACAACACACCTCTCTTTCGACTGCATCATTGTGCCGTGCTGTGAGCAGGACTTCCTGCAGTTGTTTCTTCACCACCTCCTTATTGAAACACTGCTGGAGCGTCACACCAATGAAGCGGTAAAGAAAGCTCTAAAAGCAGAGAAAAAGACAAATTAAACAGTTGTGTTTTTATGTAAAGTTATATTTGAGTTTGTACTACAAACATTTATTTAACAGTCTTTGTCAGGTTGTATTCAATTGGTCAGCTGTAGCTGTACACACTGTGTGACTGTCAAGTTCCCACAATAACCAACATTACCAGCTTTCATAGTTTAACTCCAAACGTAATACTGGTCGAACTGATGAGAAACCAACGGCGTAACGGGTAATGAAAGACAAACCTTCTCCTCTAAGGCGTTGTTATAGGTAGAGAGGTATCTTGTTGCCTCAGCTGCCAACTGACACACCCACTTGTCGTCGTCAATCGACGCCACAGTTTTGGACAAGAGCTGGAAAAAAGGACACTCATGAAATAACTATAATCACACAAACTGGTTTGTGAACATCTTTTATAACAATGTACTTTTCCAATTATTTGTGAAAACAGATTTATAATGGTCATGACGTGCATTTAGTCTTTATGTGCATTAAGGGGGCTTCTTATAAAGGATGACATATTAGAATTACATAACCATAACCAAAGCCATACCTTAAGTAGTTTCTCATCCCACTGTTTCTTATCCAGACTGTCTGCAGTTGACTCTGGTGACAACAACAACAACTCACAGTTGGACTGTTTGCATTAAGAGGGAGATGGCGATCGTACTTGATGGATTAAAAAAGACTTTGCAGGGTTAAGTCCACATGAGGCGGAAATTGAAAAGAGATTGCCAGTGTGCATGTCAGGGTAATCTGGGATTATAAAATACTTTATTGGCAGCTGACTGTTTGGTGGTCACTTGCCCGTGAATGTGTAGTGGTCACATGAAAAATTGTTAAATGTATGTTGCTATAAGTAGTTAATCTTGTTTAAGCTTTGTAATGATGAAACAAACTGGATCACGACTACAAGCTTTGACCACAAAATGATGTCATTCCAAACTCAAATGGAGTGCAGACATACAGTATATCTTTTTTTTTTACAATCAGACTTCAGAGTAAACTCAAAAAGGGGAAAGCCATGTTGACACGTTTTTATACCTTCCAATAATGAGAGCAGAGGAGGGATCTCGTTCTCCCAGAGGAACTCTGTTTTGGGGTGAATATTGATACTCAGGATTTGGAGCAGACACAAAGATGGAGCTCCGTGACCTCGGCAACTGAAGGGAAAAGCTGCATTCACCTAAAACAAAACATACACGTCGTATAACAAACACCCCTTGTTGAATTAAACACATCGCATTTTTGATTAAATCTGCTTTATGTTGAACATGTAATAAATGCAGCCAAGGTTAACCTTCAAAGTGTCTCTCCAATTTAAAGTCATTTGAAAATTACATTAAGTAATCATAAAGGTAAGCAGTACAGATTTCATTTCAAGCCATTTCCAATGAAAAGTATCTCACTTTTTAGCCGGTGGATCCCAAAAGCTGTTAATAACAGACTATAATGTGAGGAAGTCTTTCGTTCCATTACAAATTCCTACTTGTCGTGAAACAATATATGAAACGTTCATTATATACACCAACAAGTAAAACGGCTTCACGTTGAAATTTTTCTTCTCGATTAGATGCAAGGCAAGCTAAACATTCCGATTGAATTAACCAGAGTTTGAATAATGTGAAAGATGCTCACCAGCAATCTGATCATTATTGTTTGAGGAGACGGAAGATTGACTGAAAAAGAGAAATATTTATTTTAACAAATGCTCACATGTGACAAAATGAATGGTTTAACAGCTGATTTAATTTGTTTTTTTTATTCATTTTTGTACAACGTTCAGACTAACGTGGACGGCCTACAGCTGGTTATTTCGCTAACCCTGCCTTAATTCTATACAGACGAAAATGCTCTGCAAATACTCCACCTACCTTCTTGTATAAAGTCTATTTTAAAGCTGGGCTCTTGGTTACTTTTCTTCTTGGTTCCCAGGACTATCAGACTCTTACAGAGAGGAGTGGTAGCATTGCTGTACTGTGGGGGGGTCA
This sequence comes from Parablennius parvicornis, assembly GCA_900302745.1. Classification (NCBI taxonomy): domain Eukaryota; kingdom Metazoa; phylum Chordata; class Actinopteri; order Blenniiformes; family Blenniidae; genus Parablennius; species Parablennius parvicornis. The sequence continues at coordinate 4,615 of OMNM01030387.1, forward strand.
AATAGTGAAGGAGCTTTGGCCATAGGACCTGGAAACAAAACAAACAAGTTATACATCTCATTTACCTATTTTATACACACGCACGCACACACACACACTGAAATAAGAGTATTAAATGCAACACATTGGTCAAAGTGAAAACAAAATCTTTTCCAGAGCTCAAAACAATTTTTTTTCTTCAGAACAGATAAACATGACTCCAAAAGATCAACAGTGGACCTACGTCAGCTAGTCGTCCAACAGTGGTGGTCAGGAGATGAAGGGTGTTGTCACACATCGTCCTTAGTGCCTCATTAGTAACCTCCTCGGGATCGAAGGGGCTCTGACCTCGCTGCAGACACAAGAGAACATCAAACGGAATTAAAATGGTGTGATTCAAGTGTTCAACAGTCTATTAACTATGCAAAGTATTTAAATAACAACATATCTTTGCAACTTTTTTTGGAGGCAGGTTTTAGGTGATGTCCACTTGTCACATGTTTTAATGGTAATTTAATTGTAATTTTCTACAATGTGCAGGGATAAAGCTGTATATTGTAATTTTTTTTTATTTAATTTCAACAGAAGATGGAAAAACTGACGTCTTCTGCAATGCATGCATTTAACTACACAAGACACCATTACAACTACGGTTGGACAAATGTAACTATATTCAAATACACAAATCAGAATGAATGAAATGGTAATGAAAAAAGTCATACCTGGTATGTGTCGGGTAAAGCGCAGTGTTGGACTATGAATCTAACCAGTAATTCCCCTCCATCCAACTCCAGGTATCCATGATGAGCCATAGCACTGATGACCTGGACCACACGCTTCTTTACCTGAGAGACAGAAGCCCAACAAATTAGGCAAAAAAAACCAAACTCTACGCTCTCGCCTCACAGCGACAAGGTTGAAGGGTTCGACTACCACCCGGATGCTTTTTTTTGTGAAGTTTGGATGTTCTCAATATGTGTGCACAGGTTTCCTCCCACAGTCCGAAAAACATGCACCCTAAGCAAGACCCTCGGCCCCCACCAGCTCCCCTGTGCGCTTTAATTTGTGTGGCTTCTACCGAAAAGAATTTCCCCCACAGGGGATTAATACAATGCAATCAAATGAAAATAAATTCAAAATACATAAATGAACCCGCTTTCTAGACATGCCTGGTGTTTCATAGTACAAGGGCACTAAAACTGCACCAGAGTTGAAGCTGCCAACATAACAAGTGAAAATAATCTCACCAATTAGCTTAAGTACAGTGTTTGTTTGTGTGTGTGTGTTACCTTGTTGCTGTGGTCGGCCATGGGCTGTCTGATGCTGGCCAGAATCAGGAGCTTTTTGCTTTCCATGGTAGAAGCTGTAATGAATTATTAAAGTCCAGATGTGTTGAACCGGTTAAAGACCAATTGGGGTATTATTGGTCAAATGTACTGCACTCTTAAATAATTTTCTCTTGATGTGACTATATGACAAACATCGACTTTATTTATATATTTATTTATCTTCTCAAAATGTTTGATATGTGCAGAGTAACAGACTAGAGTGTATCAGTAATAAGGAAAAGTGGTAGTCATGCTTGAATCTATTATCATATTTCCTCACTGCTCGAGTTGATGAGGTGACGCAACACAGCCAGGGAGCCAATCCTGCTTCGCTCGTTACTGTTCTCCAGTTTCTGAAGAACAAACATAACCAGCCGGTCTGGGAACGCTTTAACTGCAGGGACACAAGAGGAAGTAAAAGGAGAGAGTTTGAAAAGGAAATGTGGAGATTTTGCCTGACTTAAAAGCCCAAAAAATGAGAATGGAGAATAGAGACCACAAAGAGCCGAGTGACTGCCGAAGTTAACATGATTATCTCGTGAATGAAATTGAGAACAGCTCACTACTGCATGATCTCATTACTGCTCTTGTGACTCTATAGAATTAAAACACATAGAAAAGTCTGTTGGATAACATCCAACAGTTTCCAGAAACTGAATTTGGTCAAGACAGATCACATGCTACCATTTTACAAATCAACTACTTTAATGTCATTGATCAGGTGACCGACACATGAATGCCCCTCAAAAAAATCTGTACCAAGCAAACTGAAGCATCGCAAGACCTCGTTGTGGTTTTTGACCGTCTGTGGGTTGTTGTAATCAACAGGGGCAGAAACCTGTGGGGAAACAAGAATTGTTATGTTATAGTCGTCCAGTGATTTGTTGAAGTGAGCACTGACTTTTTAGTGGGGAAATGAGAATATCACACCAATGCAAAAAGGCAGGAACCTTCAATGATACTGGTTTCCAAAAGAAAGTGCCAATAACACATGTTTTTATAGAACAAAGTCACTTGTGAAAATTTTCAACCGTGTCGAAAACAAGAACTGAAAGCTAATTTGAAAACCACACTTTTCACCTAAAGTCGCCCTTTCATACACATCTGTTTTCAAACAGCATTTAAATACAGTCAAATGAAAACAACATGACGAATAAATGCTTAAACGGGTACTTTTGCCAGTTGTGTGCCACGGTTGGATAAATCCTGTAAGGCACACAGATCATGTGATACCTCACTGACAAATTTGCGGTCAAACTTTTCAACAGGTGAGGCGCAGCGCCAAGTGGGGGCTGAGTCACGAGCTGATAAAAAAATCTGACAATGCAGATTCACATGTTGTTCTTCGTAAACAACTCAACAAGAAAATTACAGTCTGAAGTTTAGCTTCAGGAGCTCAGACGAATAGGGAGATATGATTTGGCATTTTACCACGTCAAGTCATTTTCTTATTTGCTATCAAATTCTGGCCAATAAACAACCCTGGAAAGTAAAACATCAAACCACCTTCTATTACAAGTATCCCTAATATCTTTTTTAGATTATTTGTTTATGAAAAGGACAGGGCATATTAATCAGCATTTAGATAAATGTGCAAGATTACAGCCAGACCTAATTTGCAACTAAGTTTGTTTTCTTTTTTTTTTTGGAGGCCGATGTAGGGAGCGTGAGCTGGGTTTAGACCGTCGTGACACAGGTTCATTTTGCTCTCAATATGATGTGTTGTTGTAATAGTAATCCTGCTCTGCTACATAAAACACAGCAATTACAAGAGCAGCAGGAGGGTAGCAAATTTACTTTAATAAGAGAAAATATTAAAGAAGGAAAGAATATTAATTTCAGGCCAAGAAAAGGTATCCAAAATATTAAATTGTGTCACATAACTGAATAAAGGACATTTATGAGATTGCAAATGATACACGTTTGTATTATTGCCAATAGTTAGATGGATTTGGAGAGAGTATAGAGTGAATCAGTTGAAGAGTACAAATGATCAGTGTTTTACTGCTTTCGTGTTCCATATACCTTTACATTTCATTGAGCGTCTGCTTCATGCATCAATCATCTGGTTTATTCAATATTTCAGCCAGTTGCCGTCTTAAATGAATACCTTCTGTTATTGATCACATTTTTCTAACAACAGCTGGTTTGTCATTCTGAAATACTAGTTTACACATGGATAATCTTTTGCTCTGACTTTGTCAGTTAAAATGGCAACAAGAAGGTTGAATATAACTTCTCATCAGTGCACCTGTGTTTGCCTGATGTACCTGTAGATGCAGTGCAAAGAGTAGATTGTCCAGTTGCGTCTCCAGCACTCTGCTGCCCATGTTGACGGAGGCTTCCAGGACTTGGCAGAGACTCTGGTGAGACAATGGATAACATAAATGATTAAACATAGTTTAGAGATTAATGTGGAGCAATGGCCCTGCATTTATAAAGACAAGTCAGCCTTGCCCAACGTATAAGGAGCTGTTAAGAGGATTGCACTCACCTTGCTAATGATGTAGTGCTCATTGTTTTTCTTGTACAGTGACATGATAGCAGGAATGATTTTGGGAATTTGCTCCTCCAGTTTGTCGCTGGCCATTAGGTGGCACATGGAGCCCACTGCCTCCGCCACCGTCAGCCTCAACTGGACCACAAAGAGACACAAACACCAACCGACTCAAAGGCTTGTAAACACCAACTTGTACAATTACACAATTTCTTGCGAGCAAGAGCTTATCCACTGTCAGATCATTCCTGAGGAGAGTCCTGGAAGGTTTCATTTGAGCATTAAAATTCTCTGTAAGATCGTATCGCTTAGTAAAAATTCATTTTTGATTAGAGTTCGTAAAGTTTGATGCAATAAAAACCAAGGCCTTTGGGATATTCAACAACTTTACGTGTGCTACAACATTAAACTGGTCACGTTTCATTGTATAAAGGTTTTCATGAATCAAATTTCAAACTTCTGCAGTTTATTACTGCCTTTATTCAACTATACCTTTTGAACTCTGAATGGCATTGTTTTCTTTAAATGGCTCACCTCTACTTCTCTTTTTTACACAACTTCCTTCAATGCAACCTCTGCACAGGATAAAATGTCAGATGTAGGTTATCTTTGTTGTTTTGTATATTCCTGTACTTCAAACCATTGTGCTCCAGCTCCAGCATTGGACCTGCAGCAGCGAGCTCACCTTGGGCTCCCGGCTTTGTAACCACTGATTGAAGAGGGTGTCAAAGGCACAATAGATTTCACTGGAAAAGGTGTCTTTTCTGACAGTGGGATCAGGAGCCTTATCCAGGTTGGCCAAGTACTCCAATATGCTGTCACTGAAGTGACACAAAGCTGCAAAAGAGGAAAATATACAAGGAAAAAGGAGCAAAGGTAAAGTATAAGAAAAAAAAAACACACAAAAAAGTGTGAAATTAATGATAAGGCATGCATGCTGCACATAACTAGACTCTTTATAATATGCGGAAAAAAATCCAAAAAGCACCAGAAAGCTGAGATATTTGGCTTTTAGTCATCCAGAACATCCATCCAATCACAAACAAGATTCTCATATTTACATTAGCATGTGAAGAAAAATATAACAGTGAAGTTCAAGTGTACTGGAAAAGGGACTTTGCTAAATTACATAAAAGCTTCTCCTACAAAAAAAAATTTCAAGCAGAAAATTTTAATTTCATGCTTTTGGGGAAGCTGTTGGGAGGTTCTTACCAGAGGAAAAGACCCACTTCATGTTGTCCTGCTTGGCGATGTTCAGCATGGGCAACATGGTGCCTAGTATAGCGTTGAGGAAGGGCACCATGCCATAAACTACAGAACAAGCACAAATGCACACAATGGTTCATATCAAGCATTTTAAATGAGTACAGAATGATCAATGGTTGCCCTTTGCAGTGATATCCCTTTGGCTTACTATGAAAATGTGATAACTTTATTCATAAAAAACCATCTTAAAATCACATGAGTTGTGAAAACAATAACTTTAATGAATCTATGAATGTGTAATTAGGTGTGGCCAAAAACTCCCCAGAGAAAAACAGTACAGATAAAAGATGAGGTCAGTGTCTTTATATTCTATTATTTAATATTCTAAATACGTTGAAACCAGTCAACATTTATTTACCGATTCATTCTGTTGCAGCAGAAATATCTCGACAAGCCAGCATCAAACACAGATTCACTTCAGGATTAATAACATCAGTCTCACGTTAAAGGTAAGTTTTTTAGTTTGGAAGAAACAAAGGTTTCTTTTTTGCTTACAGTGAACTGTCCTAAACTCTCCGTTTGACAGCGATATTTATTTGGTCCTGTCTGTGTTAGTGGTTCATTAATAGACAATCACAACATTAATCACATTTAAACAAACAGCCCACATTTAGTTCAGGCTTCACTGAATTACATTACTAATCAATAAGGGATGCACCAATCAGCCCAGAACATCTTACAGCGTGTTATTTTTGTTCATAATAGAAAAAAAAAAAGAAGAGAGAATAGAAATTAATTTGATTTGAATCATTAAACAACCAGACAACAAAACATCTCTGGAAGCCACCTGAAAATGCTTTTCAGATGGAGTTTAACAAGTTCTTGTTTTTACAAGAGCCTCTGCTTTTGAGCCAGTTCCCACTTCCTGATTTGTGGGTGAATTTTCTCTCTGCTCATAACGAGACTGAAAGGTTTTGTTTTTTAGGGGTTTTCTTTTTAACACATGAATTAGTTTCTTACCATTTGAATCTGACAGGGTAGCAAGTGTTTGAACCACAAAGAAATGAGGCAAGACCCCTGGCTGAAACTTGCTGAGGATCTCCTCCATGATATCATTGATGTATTTGTTGCCCACAGCCACCAGGATGTTACTGGCTGCCTGCTGCCACTCTGGAACTACCTCCTGATTCACAAAGACACGAAGACAAAAATCAAATAAGTTAAAAAAAAAATTGTATATGTGAGTTTTTCTTTCGTAATGTAAACTTTTTTTTTTTTTTTTAAACCTTTGATCGAGTCATTTCATCTGAAGCCAAGATGATAATGCTCTTTATTCTGGGAGCGGTAATGTCGTCAATCCTGCAGTCGACGATCAGCTCGATAGTTCGAAGAATCACGACTCTGTGGCTCACCACCAACTACATGAAGAACACATGGAGAAGAAAAAAAGTAGAGGAAAACCACAACAATGATGTTTACGAAGAAATTCCAAAGCCAAAAATATTCTAACGTTACAACATTAAGTCATCCGCAATATAAACACCATGTTTCAAATAAATATTGGGAAGCGGCTTTTAGATAGAAAAACTAAATAGGGAAGAGATCATTTGTAACAACTCAACAGAAAAAACTTCCTGTGTCACTGACTGCAATGATCCATCAGCTGATTATCACAAGGACATTGTTGTGACAGTATGACACTGCAGGAGCTGCAGCCTCATATACGGATGCTGAGTCAGAGTTCTATGATGAAATATCTATGTATGTTTAAAAACAAAAAAAAAGATGACAGGGAGTTCTGAAATGTCAAGCTGCATGTGCAAATGTTTTCCCGATCGGCATGAGACTGATTGTTTTGTACATGAACGGACCACCGATAAATAAAAAAGATCATTAAAAAAAAAAATCATATCATCTCATCCAACTGTTCACTAAATGTTAAAATTTAGACAGATGATGAAACAGAAACAGCCATTGTAGCCATTGATGTGATTATGGTAACTGCAATGGGTATTTTACCAGCAAGTTGTTTGCCTGTAAACAGAAAATAATAACAATATTGCTCTTGTAATACATGTGGGACTATATTACATTACTTTTTGTGTCCAGAATTAATTGAATATTTACTTTTCTGTATGCAAACCTTTCGGAGTTTTACCAGTATGACTGACACAACAAGCTGTGGAGCCACATGAGAACGGCTCTGATGGGTGTGTGACCAGCTTAACAGATTACAGCATTACTGTGTAACTATTGTTGGCTCGGGTTGTCTTAGAGTCAATAAAATCAGGTCCATCACACAGCATTTTTTCAGACCATACTCCAAACTTAAATCAATGATATTTTAAAAGATGGACGAGTATTGGAGTATTGGATGGAGAAGTATTGGAGAACCTCCAAAGGAAAATATCCATGCTACCATGAAGACTTGGCCACACTTACCAACTAAAAGGTCTTATTGTTAATAAAAAAGAAGAATACAGATGCCTGTAATTTGTTTTGGCAGACACCAGGCATGAAATGACGGCCGTGTACAGTGAGGTTTTTACCTTGGGATGTTTCAGGAGGTAGTCCTGACACATGGCCAGCACTCGGTCTGGCTGCTGTTTTCCCAGAGTTAACACAGACTTTCTGACCTGCTCCTGGACCTCAGCGTCTTTATCGTTGGCTGCATCCAGCAGCGCCAACGTTACCTCTGGATAAAAAAACAAGAAAAGAATTGGAGAGATAATACGTAAGTAACAAGAGGAGACAAGGCGAGACGAGACTCACGTTCTACATCAGTCTCGTCCATGGTGGACAGCTGGAGAGCTGAACTTTGACCAGCCAGAGGACGATGATGGGATAAGCTGAGGAGCAGAGAGAGAGAGAAATGTCAACTCTTAACAAAGAATATTTGTTCTTAGTAAAACTGGAAAATTATAGGGGACATTTTGTGTGCCAGCCTCTTCTTTGATCTCAGCATCTTCCTGACACCAGACGCCGAGTCCCCTCCAATCTCCTCCATGAGGTGCCTCTCACATCCACTTTGTATGGGACATTCTTTTGCGGTTTTTTGCTGGAGTTATTCGGTAACCCTTGGCCAAATCATTAACAAAAGACATAGCAACATATTCTCAAACTTTCTGGATATTTTGATCAGCTTTTTGTGCCCATGCTCTCAATGGTGTTCTGCTAGTTACTCAGAGACTAAATGGAAGAAAAATTATAATACAGGATAGTAATTTTTGTGTCTGGCCAGTAGGGCAGGCACAAGAATAATGATAGATATAAAAAGCGCAAAGTAATATGATTTCCCTGCCAAATGAGACAATTAAATTGACCTAGTTCTTTAAAAGTGCACAAGCTACAACCGCAATATGATCAGTTTCATCATCTTATTCATCTGCAGGACTTCCACAGCGGATCAACTTCTCCCAATATCATCTGTGTCTGTATCTCCTTCTACACACCAATCCCCTGCATGTTCTCCCTCACCATATGCATCAACCTCCTCACATAAAACGATCCCTTTCCCATCAGATTGTCCAACACGAGCTGTCCCTCTAATATCATTATTGTGACTGTGTCATGGAGGAGAAAACAGCAGATGAACAAACTCATCATGAGACAGAGAAACATCTGACCAACCCTGTGAAGACTGCTGATGGTTTCATCACAGGACAACATGTAGATAACGTCACAGCAGCCTCAATTATACAAATTAAAAAGCTGTAGATATTAAAACCAAGTGTTTCTGGGAGATATTAGGAGAAACGTTGAATTACCTGTTCAGGTCACTGACAGGTGAACACAATCAGCAACAAGAAGCTAACAGGATCTGTCACTCTTGTCGACCAAAAATCAGCTTCGAGACATCGCCATCAAGAACAACCACACTTCACGGTTATACCCGAGTGAAATAGTTAAGATAACGCCTGTTGTGTCTTATTTCTAACCTTCCTTTAGTCTGGTGATGGTGCAACCAGTGAACCACAGACACACGTTAGCATGCTAGGCTAGCAGCTACGGAAGCGTCGGTGGAGGGGCGGAGAAATGTCACCAAACTGCCTCGAAAACACAAACAAGGACAACGACTCACCTCGACTCCCAGTGAACGTCCGGTAAACGGTGACCTCTCTCACTGTGCTGGATAGTTCCTTACTTTGTGTGAAGAACCGCAGCAGCCCCGGTCAACAGTGAAGCTGAGGTTACGAGGGACCGTGTTAGATTGCAGGTGTAAACACGCCTGGTCATGTGCTTCCAGTCAGCAGGGGCGGAAGTAGAAAGGGGCGGGTCCGGGCCCGACCTAGGTGACGGGCACCCGGACAGGGACCCGTTGCACCACCCCTATACTCGGCTGCACCACCACTGCACACAAACACTGACAAAGACTTCTGTGCGCAATGCACATCATGTTTTCACTGGAGCACCTTAAAATTCAGGAAATGATACGTGATCAAGGAATGGTGGTTCAAGTCTTCCTCTTTGTAATTACTTTGAAAACAGAATATAAATCTTATTCAGTAATTATTATTTTTTAATTATTCTCCTGCTCTAATTTCCCTCCTTTGCTGTTTATTTTCTTAATATCTGTTTTTTTTTCTCCAATGATTTTAATGTAATTTAATGTATTCTTTGTCAAGGTGAAGCACTTTGAATTGCCTTGCATATGAACAGTGCTATACAAATAAACTCACCTTGGCTAACTATGGATGTCACTGTATAGAGAGCATTCACTATCTTTACAAATATATTCAATATAGATCAGATGGTGGCAGGATGTCTGGTTTTCAACCAAAATTTACTACTCAGTGTGAGGTAACTTTTATGTTCTAATCAGTGTAGTTAATTGTATTTTCCAATCAGTGTAGGTAATTGCAATGGCTCTAAAGAGCCTGACTCTTTTGACATACAGTATGTGTTGTGGTTTTTATGTAATGTTAGTTTTACATAGCAAATGAGCACGTTTTCACATAATTCCAAATCCCTTTTTCATCTTTGAGGTCATCAAATATGTTGTTCATTTTGCATCTCTGTGCTTTTCATAAGTTTCATAAATGATGATTTTCCAATAGTGAGTTTTACTGTTCTATTTAAAGGTATCCAGCCATACACTGTATTTCATTTTCATTTCCTTCAATTTCAAGATGTTTATTCCTGACATTTTTTACACTTTTTACATGTTCTCATCCATAATGTCCGTTTTAATAATGAACAATGTCATTAACCACACTTTAAGTCAACAAAATTAATTTACTGTTTTATTGACTTTAATAATTTATTACAACAACTTCTCTTATTTGTATTAATCTATGAAAAGTAAGACACTCATTTCACCATATTTGAATATAAAATGTGTTTGCAGTCTTTCAGGTCCACATATTGAAGATACCTATTTTTCTTAGTTTTCTGGTCCTGATGATGCCAAGCACACCATGTAACTTTTAAGCAGATTCCTTGGTGGTTGGAAACATTTCATAGATTTTTTTTTGTTTATCTCTTTAACTATCCAAACATGAAAAAATAAACCAAAGACATTGTTTATCCTGTTTATATACAGATAGAAAGTTTAGTTTTGTGACAAAAAAAGAGTTCAGTATCAGTTATTTCCTGAGGAAATTCAATGCTTATGCTTCAAAAGGCCAACATAAGCTCACTGCCCCAGAAATAAACCAAGGGTAGTTTCAATATAACAATGTGAGGCTATCTCGAAACATACAATTATAGGACTGTTTTTGCAAATATAATCAAAAGAAAAGAAAAAAAAGAAAAAGCGAAAGTTTTTAAAATGCCATGAACCTTTAAATCATGATGACACTTAGTTGGGTTTACGAACTTCTGCTTTTGTGGCTATAAAATTACACTCAATGCTTGAAAGCAGGAAGAGTCTCAATTTCAGTGAAAATGAGGGAGTAGTTGTATTTAGTGAGGCTGCATAAGATTAATTAAACGTGTGAATATAAGAATTTTGTAGCTTGTGATAAACAAACAATGACTTCAGTATACAATGTTAATGTCTTAGTGTTTGGGGATTTGTACTTCTCAATAACATTTTTCTTTCTCTTCTTGCACCCAAGTTTAAACATACACCACTATGATGTGCGTTTTTCCTTGGTTTGTGTATCTAAAAATTCTTTTGTAATCCCCTTTGCTTCTGATATTCCCACTGGTTTCACAAACAGAGAGATTTCTTACTTTTTTTATCAGTTACATTTCTTAGATTTGTGCCTCAGACTTATGTTGCCAACAGACATTATGTCATCTGGGAAATAGTGAAGTGAAAAACATTCAGGGGTCAACAATCTAGGTCAGTGGGGCTCCATCTTATTGGCCAAATGCACATGTTGACGTTGAGAGCATGAATCCATGGTGTATGAAAACATAATTCATTGTAGTTTAGCCAGTCTTTTGCTAATGTCTTGACTTCATAACAACGATAACTTCATGATATATGATGCAGGCCGAAATAACTTTGAAACTACTACATGTGTGTCATGGAATCAATTAGATTTGTCTTTGTCTCATTGATTTAAGAATTCTTAATAGATGGAGCATAGACTGAGCGTCCTCAAAGTGTCTATTTTCTGCGTATGGGTCTGGTGAGGTGCTTCAGACTAATTTGTCAAAACAAACCAGTAGCCCACTGGTTTGTTTTGAAAATAGTTGTTAGTGCACATATAATGATCTTACCACATTGATTCATTGTTAATGTCCTGAGCCTCTGATGCAATTGTATTCATTGTGATTCAGAGTGGACCATGAAACTTTAGCTATTTGGTACCACTGAAGTATGGCAGTTGCCAGATTAAATAAAGTTGTTGTCCCCTGGTATAAGTAACGTAATATGTGCTTGCAACCATTAAATCAACAGACAGATTATATGTTTAAGGATTTAATCAATGAGTGAATAACATCAACAACAAAAACATTAATTTGGTCACCTAAAAAGACAAAAACAAGCTGTTTTATGGTCCAAAATTTTAAAAACAACAATCAATGATGCAACATGTGTATATACAACCATGTACAGTGTTAAATATCAGTCCATGTCAAAACACTTATTTACTCATTTTCATCTTAACATTGTTGTTTCGTTAAAGTGATAATGTGACTAGACTTCCAAAATAACTTACATTAGCCCATGTACTTAGGAGTTAACATGTGTTGAACATTGATTATTATTACAGGTACTTTAGAGAGGGTTCTCAGGATGAAAATGATGCTTAAATACAGCTCCCCGAAGTGAAAAGTGTTAGCTGCTGACCATAAAATATTACCCACAGAAAAATGTGAATACGTCGAGCTGGCTACAAAAATCATACAGATTTGAACTCAAAGCCTGTCATAGTGAACCTTTCTTCTTTGGTTATACCATGGCTTTAAAGCAATAAATATGAGTACACATTACGCTGCATTAAGTTTAACTAAGTTCAAGATACAGTTGCAGTGTCAGGATCAGATGAGGCACTGACACCAGTGGAGCTGCCACAATGCAAAATAGTGCTAAAAAGTTAGCAACAGTAGGAAAAAACATATTTAATTAACAGTGGAATCCTAAATTGATTTCAGTAGGTAAATGTGTCGTGGTTTTAAAAAAAAAATATTTACAGAAATGCATTTTGAATATTACAAATATAAACACAGCAATTATACCCTGTAAAACACACACCTGGTTACCCTGTGAGAGGACGTCTAACGTTCAGATTTAATCTTTAAATCAATACAAAGAAAATAAACAAAATACTGCACAAATTCTGCCTGTATCCTCTGTCAGTCTTCAGCGTGCCCGTATGCTCGATCTTTCCCATGGCAGTTGTGTCTGGCTGACTCTTGTTGGGTGGACAGTACATTATCACTTGATACCTCAGTTGGGCGCTTCATACGTCAGCAGAGGGCAGTTCTCTATCTGGTTGTGTTTTCCTGTGAAAATATGAGTGACATATTGAGTTCAAATCAGCCAGCTGTGCAGAAAATAAGTTAATATAAACATTCCTGCACAGTCATGGTAGTTCTAATGTTAAGCCTTTATTGGCATATGTGTCCAGTTTGCACTTATTTAGACAACCAGAGAGGGGTACGTTTATTTTACCAGAATAAAACATAACCTATTTTTTTTAATTATAAAAAATATCATAACAGGATGAAATGTAATGAAATTAGGACAAATTGAAAATATAATGTACGTTTCAGTGAAGGTTTAACAAGTACTACAACTGCAGGCCTATAGTAAGGACTAGTAGTGTTGGATATGAATCACATCTGCCAAAACCAAAAACATCTATTAAAGTAAAAGTCGTTGATCATGGAGTTAATAGTAAAACTTTCACGCTTGATGTGTGGGATTTAGCAACCCTGCTGTACTTGGATTTCAAAATAGAATAGTATATGTGTTTTGTCTGGTGAATTCTGTTGGATCACTGTGAGAAGGGATACATTGACCATAGGGGAGTAAACCCCCCCCAATTGCTCTATGTATCGCAGCAATTCTAGTAAGCAGAAGTGAACATACTCATGTTTGGTGAGAGGGGCCTTGTCGCAGGTGACCTCTGTGATCCGTCCTGTCTCCTTAGTGAGGTTCCCTTGCATACCATCTCCCATAGTAGACACCCCCTTCAGGTTCAGTTCTCTGCAGCCAAATGTTGAACACAAATGTTTCAATTATAATGATCAACTCCATTTTTGAGGCTTGTACAATTTTCGGAACATCTGCTCACCCTTTATTGTTTCCCTCTCCTTCTTCTATATTTTTGATGCCTGGGACCTTCCGTCCAAAGAGTTTCACAGCAATGGACATGAGCAGGCCGCAGCGATTAGTGTAGCAACAGGTAGCGTCTACCACCAGTAGGACCACCAGGAAGATCACTATGACGATGCCAACCACACTGCCTTTGGTCATGCTGCGGCTGCTCACTGGGATAGAAAGAAAGAAATAAGCAGCCAATGAGCAGCCAATCTGCTGTATGAGCTGAGATTGCGAAAAACAAAAACAAAACAAATCTGTTTGCAATTACTCGACATTATCATTGTAGATACTGAGAGTTTTCATACCTGGCTGCTCCGCAATGGTAAAGTTGAATGTGGCAGGCACAGAGGAACCGTTAGCATTGACAGCTGAAACTTCCAATTGATAGTTTGACCCGAACGCCAAATCTTCCAGTAATATGGAATCAGTGTCGGATGACAACTGCATTTCTTTCCACTCTGTACCTTCTTTGTCCTGGAAGAAAAAGAACATGGGAAAGAAATCAATCAAGCACAACAATCAGAAAAGGTAACTCTTTGATAACTCATGCCCTCTCCCACCTGTCTGTAACGAATATTGAAGTGCAGCAGAGGAGTCCCACCATTGTCAGACTGCTTAAAGGGAATAGAGAATGAGTTGCTCTCCACTTTCATGGCATCTGACGAGAAAATTGGACTGTCTGGTTCACCTATGGGCAGGGGAAAAGCACAAAGATGATTACTCAGAACTGAATATGACTGTGATCAGGAACATTCAGCATCATTTCTTAGTTTAGGTACTAAATTTGAGCAGTTTACCTCCTGTTGAGTGATATGTTGACCAGCACAAGTGGACACCAGGAAGCAGATGATGTTATGAAAGTTCAGTAGAGGAAACAAAGAAAAAAAGCTTAGCATCACTTGATATATAAATTTTTATATCAAGACAAACTCATATTTATAATTAATTTTATGCAATATAGCATTGTTTTTCTTCAAATGTATAGAAATACACATATTTAAACACAGTTTTTTTCAGGTAATGCACCAAAGAAATAGTATTTTCAATTTTGCATTTAAATATTTGTAAACAACGAAAGGTCAAAAACTTACGCATTCCCTTGGTCCGCACCCTGTGTTCATCTGAGAATTGTCCCAGTCCCACTGCATTCAAAGCAGCCAAGCGTACAGTGTACATTGTGTATGGCAGGAGGTTTGTAATAGCGAGGAATTCTGCACAAACATAAGCAGATAAACAAAGAGTGTTATTTCTTTTTGTCTTTCTAGAGTCTTTATACCTGTTACACATACGTCTGATCGTATTACATTAATTCAGAAATATTACGTTTAAAATAATTTACTTTAAAATGTGTGTTATGATGAGATAATTAATAGTTTAAAAAGCCACAAATTTCTTGATACTATTTATTCTTCTCTGGAATTAAAAGCAAAACATCGCAAGAAAAGCCATCCCACTGAGCCCCATAGTTTTTTGGGCTGCTTGGCCTCCCCTGAAGAAATCTGATACCTCCCAAGGTTGACCGATGCAACAATTGCCAAACACAGAGCTGTTGCAATTTAAGAACTAGATATTGTCTATGAAGTTGAGTCAGTTTGAGTTCAGCACAGGCTAAAGTGTAAATGTTCATTGCTGGATAAATCACTAAGTAGCCTACATCAAGAGCAAGTATTTTACCTGAATCTGGTACTGTGGTCTCTTTCCATTGTTCTGACGGGTTTTCTCGCCACTGCAGCACATAACTTGTGATCGGTGTTCCTCCGCTGGGTGGTGGGGTTTTCAGAGAAAAGAGGACGGAGCTCAGGCCCGGGGAGACGGTCATGTAAAAAGGTGTGCCAGGCTGGGCTGGGAGTTAGAAGGCAAGGAGAATTTTATGAGTAAAGTGTAAATATTTTTTTCCCTCATGTAACTTAATTACAATGAATTAAACTCTTACTGTAAATTGCAACATCTCTTGATGCATTTCCTGTCATGCTGACAGCCATGCAGGAGTATAATCCACCATCAGAGGGTATTAGGTCATCAATCAACAACACACTCTCCTCCACACGGACACGACCAGAAGATGAAGTCTGACAGAACGGACGACAGTGTATCAAATGAGGGCAAATTTTAAAAAAAAAACTCCCACAAAATAAGTTCTGGCTCAGGACCACAAGTATCGTTGTTTTCTGTCTGTCAAGATCACCATTTCAATTCAAAATGTATCATAAAGTTTGATTAGTGTTACTTTGAGACACAGAACATTTCATTAAGTGTGTGTGTGTGTGTGTGTGTGTGTGTGTGTGTGTGTGTGTGTGTGTGTACGTGTGCGTACGTGTGTGCGCGGGTTTGCGCGTTCATCAGAAACTCTTACCAGTGTGCGTCCGTTCTGCTTGTTGAGCCAGTGGAGCTGGGGCAGAGGATGTCCAGACACATTACAGGACACAGCTACGTGATCGCCCACTGTCACATGCTGCTGCTCCACTGACACAAACACTTCTGGGGCCTCTGAAATCATAATGCTAATTCAGTAAGTTTCACAACCAAGGTTTATAAAGAGAGGGGAAAAAAAACTTGAGCGACTGCAGTGGTGCAACATGCTGATGTGACATGAACAAATACTATCAAAAAAAAAACAAACCAACCAAAAACATGAAGCATAATAGTGGCACTGCTCTCAGCAATCTTGTTGGTGGCCGTGCAGATGTACTCCCCGTAGTCAGCCCTAGCAACAGACTGTATGATCAGCTGGCTGCGGTCTGAGTTGAACTCATGGCGGGAGGGGTCAAATGTCACTGGCCTGGAATCAAAAATGTTGAAAATCAAGAACAAAATACAATATTGTAATTTATCTGCATTTGACATGTATGGCAGTGGCATCGTATTTCCAGTGTTTGGAGAGAAGGTGAATTGAGGCCACAAGAGAGGGAGGCAGAGGGTGAGACGAGTGTAGCCACACACACACACACACACACACACACACACACACACACACATACACACCACTCCACCCACTGGCATACAGACAACATGTCACGCTACAATGGTAAGACAGTGGTTCAGTGACTTTTGAATAAACACCAACACAAAATTGTGGAACGCAAAGGTTTTCTCAGCCAAGGTGGTAATGCACAAAATCATTGGTTTTTTTCATCATAAAAAATCTTTGTAACCTGAAAATACAGGGCAAAAGTTAACTACACAAACAGTAATTGAAGAATAAAAGGTGGGGTTTTTTTCCAGGTATTTTCGGCAAATCGGAAAGGGAACAAACTCAGACACGACACTATCCAAACAACGCTCATATATCAGTGAAATGTAAACATCCAGACTTACATGGTCCAGGTGATGTTGGGCTTTGGTTGACCATCCACCAAACATAACAAAGAGACATTATTCTCTGGTCCTGCAATCACTTTTTTCACCTCTTCTCTCAGATGTACAGTAGGAGGAGCTGCAGACAGCAAGCAGCGAAGATCATGAGGCAAAATTCTATTTAATCATAATATTCACCATGATAAAAGTAATAATAATTTACCATTGATGACGACGGAAACTGAGAGCGTTTGAAACATCGGCCTTCCTCTGATCTGGGCACGACAAAAATATGTCCCAGCATCATCTCGCTTAACTTTTTCAAGAAGCAGTGTGTTGTCGGGCATTTGACGCATATGTTTTCCCACTGGAGCAGATGAGAAATGTGGAGACAGACAGAATAACATAAAATGCTTGATAAAGATAAAGGCAAGGACAAACACAAAAAGACAGACTTGCACCATTTTGCAGGGTTGTTATTGGACGTGGACAATAATGATGAGGGGGAACATTTCTCAATGTACAGCAATGTAGTATGAAACTAATCGTGTTGTTCCTGCAAAAATGTAAGTGCTCAAATTGTATTACTGAAATGATTATGAGCTGTTGATTTCAGTCACAGTTTGGCTGAACTGTAGGAGACTTTTCTTTAGTACATTAGATCACTATAAACATCGTTAACAGGAAAATGCCAATTGGAGCTTTGTGTGGCCCGCAGGCTACATGTGGCCCTTTGGCTACTCCTGATCGGCCCACGAAAGGGCAACAAGAAATCGGAGTAATTGATGCATGCCATAGAAGTACTTCCTTTTTATTTTGAGGGTATCAGCTTTATTTTACAACAGAAATTATTTATCAGTATGCCAAAGTGGCCATTTTCATATAGTATACTTGGGAAAATTAATTGCCCAACATTATTTAAACTGATAAATGGGTGAGTGTCACTCATACCATCAGGGGAAATTTCCTCCTTATTTCTGATCCACTGAACATCAACCGCCGGCTGTCCTGTCACCAGACATGGAACCACCCCATCTGTGCCCTCCAGAAACTCATGATAGGTGGTCGTGCTTCCAAATGATGGACCCTCTGATAAAAGGAGACACATGTTAGAGTCCCTTGTATATAACAGCGTCCCGCAGTGCTAAACATCGCTTAGTCAGCAATCGTCACTTACCGTAAACATACAGCACTGTCTGAGTATCATCCTTGTGTCCATTGTCATAATCACACAGGCACGTGTATCTGCCTGCATCCTGCATTGTGGCCTTTTTAATGATCAGTTTAGAAGAGGTTTCATCCACCTTGAAGACAAGTTCTTCATCATCCACCTCCTCCCCATCCCTCTGCCAAGTTATGTCTCCCTCTCCTCCAGCTGTAACAATAAAGAGAGGAGGAAAAACATTTATTAGAAACGTATTTTAAAAGTGGATTCATCAGATTCAGAGGGCCGAAATGTGACAGAGCAGGTTGAGGCCTAATAGATTTACTCAGTCAGTCTAGTAATCATCAAATAATATATAGATGACTCACCTTTACACAACATTAAAACCTCCTCCCCAACGTGAACATCTTGTTTACTGATAATAATGTTCATCTTAGCATCTGGAAAAGAAAGCAGGATCAAAATTCAGTCATTCAAAATATTCAGTCACTCATTGCAACATTTTAGTAAACCATTCAAAATGTAGTGGACTCAAGTTTTCATCTGTACTCATATTTTGAACCAGAAATCCTATTTTGAGCTCTCAGACAAGTTCAGCTGAAAAGTGCATTTTCTTGTTTATGCTTTTAGATTTTGGACAGAAATCAATCAGATTTGTTTGATTGTACATACCAGATCACATCTGTTAACAAATTAAACCACACAGATGATATAATTAACAGTGCATTTCTAACCAATATCCTCAATAAATGGCAACACATATTACCTGAGCTGTACACCAGCAGCAGGAGCAGCAGCCCCATTCTCACAGTTGTGGCAGATTGGTTCATCTTGTTCACAGAACTGCAGGTTTCTAAATCTTAAAATGGCACACAATGCCTCAATGCTTATCTAATTAATAACACAGAAATATAGAAGCCTGCTTCAAAAACAAAATAAAAACTTGAATCTGTCCCTTAGTGTTGCATGGAACTGCTGAGCTTCCTTTCCATCTAGCACAGCTATGACAGAAACAGGGTCTCTGTCAGGGGTTATATAGGGACAAAAGAGCAGATGAGATGAGTGGAAATTAGAAGGGGTGGGGGAAAGAGAGAGAGAGAGAGAGAGAGAGCGTGAGAGAGCGAGAGATAGAGAGAGACAGAGACAGAGAGAGAGAGAGAGACATGTTCAAAACAACTCTGAGCTAAAGTTGTTCATTCATGGTAAGAGATAGGAAGTGATGACTGAATGACGTCACTATTTGTCCCTCTCATTACTTTCCTAAATCCTTAAATCGCAATGGGTTAAAACTCACAGGCTTCCCAACTATCTTTGATTTGTAAAGCATCTGATTTATTTATGTTGACTTTTTGTAGCGTCCTCTCTCTCTCTCTCTCTCTCTCTCTCTCTCTCTCCTTCTCCGCCCTGTCGCCCGTCTCTTTCTTTCAACAAACTACCGGATGAAAGTAGGAGAGGCAGTTCTCCAGGGACAAGAGATACCTTTATCATTCCATCATTTTTCCTCTCTTGTAAAAAAAGAAAAAAGAAAAAAGCTTGCATTCTTTACACACACACACATGCATCAAACTGCACATAACACATGCCACAATGACTTAACTGCCACCGCTCATGTGTCGCTGAAAGCTCACATCCTGTAGGATGCTGGAATTAGCGAACCTCCGAGATGCCCTCGCTTCTGCCAAGGAAATCTTCCCTTAACTTTGCCAAACAGTTTATACTCTGTGATTGCAGACAGGTGAAAGTGTGATAGTGATAAATGTTGGCTCTGTAGTCTACATATAATCAACTGAGTAAATGGTCCAGTTTAATGTCAAATAAAAATGAACCTCAAAGGCACACCATGAAGAAAACCAAAGTTTTATACTCAAACGCATCTTGAAAGCAACTGTTTGAAAGGTAATTTTTTTTTTTTTAAACAGTAATTTGCCTGATCTATGTCAGGTCACTGTAAAAGTAGGTCAGACAGACATTAAGATTTAAAGATAATAACACACAGAAGTACAGACAGATAAATGATTTTGGATGATTTGGTTTGACAAAATGCTGCATGCTGGTTCTCTGTCCAGCTTCTAACTTGCTGCAAAACGTCAACGTATATAAATGTTATAGCTGGTCAATATTATGATGCGTTGGTGATAACAGGCTTAAGTCACAATCGTCTGACTTCTTGATGCATCTTGTCTGGAGTTGGACGGTTGTAAAGTCCTGAGAGCTAACACGCAAAGCTGTAATTCTTAATGAATACTTATTCTAATTACATTTTTAAAATGTCTAAGATTTACAGTTATAACAAGTACACATACCAAATCTTGTCTGCAGGGACTGGATATCAGTTCATGGCTCAAAAAAATATTCACAGCGTAGCTCAAAGTCAATTAAACTCCGAGGATATCAACAGGTAGGCGGCAACGCTGATGGTGAATCCATTTCATTTGCTGTTATGACAACTGGACAGAGAAGAGGTAGAAAAGAGAGGGAATTGGCAAGACTGCCACCATTTTGGAATGGTTTATACAAGTGGTGACAGACTTTTTTCGTCTCTGCATCCTCTCTGGTTGATTCTTGGCTAGTTCTACATTCTTCCAGTGCATGTACTATTCATGACCCCATGAGGGGATATCTGTAGGCTACAAAAGTTACTGCAGGATGGCACATCCATATGTGTAGATTCTTGAAGGCCCAGCGCACAGACGTCTACATGCTAGCCAGA
Source organism: Parablennius parvicornis (assembly GCA_900302745.1). Taxonomy (NCBI): domain Eukaryota; kingdom Metazoa; phylum Chordata; class Actinopteri; order Blenniiformes; family Blenniidae; genus Parablennius; species Parablennius parvicornis. The sequence continues at coordinate 25,519 of OMNM01030387.1, forward strand.
GGTATCATGACTGCAGGCCTGAGGTGAAGATGCAGTTCCTGCATGATTAAGGCATTGATGCTATTGACTGGCCTGACCCGTTCCCCAGACCTGAACCACTGAGACGTTGTAAGAAATGCATAGGCTACAACCAAATGGAGGCAATGCAAACTACTGAGCCACATTATGAGTTGTTTGATGAGCTGGGATCAGATTTTTGTACTTTGGTTTACAGTATGATTCTGAATCCAGTTCTCAGTAAGTTAATAGTTTTTATTTTTATGGATAACTGTTACATTTTTTGGATGTCAGTGAATAACACTATATAATCAATAAAACATTTTACCTTGAGTCATCATTTTAAAATCATCATTGTATTAAGTGTTACATAAACAACAACAACAATGGCTTTGCTGAACAGAAGTGTCCTGATGAGACTGAATAAAATGAAGTTGCTACGATGCTAAGAACCATGTCTGTCTTTGCTTCCTGTCAAAAAGGTCAATGTGTTGTTCTGATAAACATATATTGAATGATCACACAAAACACTTGGCGTATGTTTTGGTAAAGCATGAAAAGTGATTGATGATGAGATAAATAATCAATCAAATGACCCTCTTCAACAGCAGCGCTCGACGTCGAGCACACACACGGTTTACGTCACTGCCCTTTCATCTATGTGGTGTTAGTGGTTGACTGGCAGTCAAGTCAGTTCCTTTGGGTCCAATCACTTCTATTGGACAACAGCCAGCCTGCCACTCCTGCTTTTCCCGCTGATAGCCTCTCAGTGTCTCCGCACCAACATCAAACCAGCCAATCAAAGGTTAGGGAGTCCAAAGGGGCCACCTATCAGGTTGGTTATCAGGAGGTGTTATTATGGCTCATTAAAATGGAGTGTGCACATAATGAGTGCCATTAACGAGGGTGGACACACACTGACAGCTGCTCTCCATCACATTCCTCTCAGCTCTGTTTTTCACTCGCTAACTCACCGAATCCAAAAGTATTATTATAAGGCTTTTATGGAACACTATAACCTATTTTTTTCTTGAGAAAGTGACTTCATTCTGAGACAGTAATTCTGAATCAGCTGCAACTAGTAAACAGCATTAAAATAAATAAATAACACTCTCAATATTCACAATTCAGTTGAAGTTGAGGATGTGATACGACAATCCCTGCAGCCTCATAAACAAAGTGCACTTCACACAAATCTGTATTTTCTTTGATGTCATTGGTGGAAAAATATCACCAGAAACAAATGTAACATACACACAAAACACAGTACAGTAAATTATAAACAAAATTAAATAGTCACATGTCTTAAGCGATATAAAACCTAATATCTCTCTATACTTCTGTTATTTTTTAAGCTTACTGCAGTATCTGAGGTGAGAGAAATCTGTATACCGGTATACTTTGTCATTTAATGTATTTCAGTGTCTGACGGCCTATACCGCACGGAGGCTTTCAGTGACGGCAGCAGATCAGGCGACGACTTGAGGACGAGACAAGCAGGAAGGAGGGAGAGACAGAGATAGACTGTCGTGAGAGGGGACGGCACACCCTCGCCCCCCTCTGTGTGCGACCTGAGTGTGCACTCGCTTGTCCTCAAGTCTCCTTTCTGTACTCATAAGCTCTACTCCGGGTTTATTTGACTGAATTCACAGTAAACAGTCCCGTCTCAAACTATTTTGCAATGCAGGTACGCATTGTATTGTATTGATTCCTTACATTTTCCTGTTTGAATTTACCGCCTGTTATAATTAGAAGCTGAGAAAACAGCTGCCTGTCAGAAACAGATGAAAGAACAGTTGTTTAACCCACAGTAAAAGTGGGTATATGGGTAAAATATGTATACTTTAAGGACATATTGACCCAATCAACAGTGATGTGGAAAAGTCTTGTATGTTTTAATCCAAACTCCCAATCCAGTATGTGTAACATTCACAGATCAGAAATATTTAATTGCCCCTTTAACAATTTGAAATGGACAAAAATATGTTAACTTCACAAAGACCATCTATCGTCTTATAAATGTCAGAAGAGAAGCATCAAAAATATCTATATATAGTATAAATGATTAATCAAGCTGTGGCTATAAAGTTAAATATTGACTTTTTAATTTTTTTTTTTTTTTTTTAAAGGAAAAGTTACAATGGGTGAACCAGGTCTTTATCCATGAATGTGTTGTCATGCAGTCACTGAAAGTTTTTGGGATCACTCCACTTACAGCATGTCTTTAGATATACTACAATGCTTAAATGTAAAAACTACATTATTTCATGGTTTCTTAGTCTCATCACTAAGGGGTTTTATAGTGCCACATGAATGGCCAAGTTGCGTGTCCCCCATTGTCATCAGGTCTATTGGATGCCAATCACTCAATGTGCACTTTGCCAAAAAAACGATATTACAAAACACAAATCTGAAAGAGAAATAATTTGAAAATGTGCCCTGATTTTGAGGATATTTTTGATAATAACAATATAACATTCAGCAAGGTAACTCATTCACTGCATTCAACAATCAGATGTTGAAAACTGTCATTCAGGGATTGAAGACAAAAAAGTTAAATGGCAGCAGTTTACAAAAAGAAAAGAAGTAACTCATCAAACAAAAGCAGCTTTTAACAGCATGTAGGTCTTAATGTCAATATGAAGGACTTAACAATCAATACCTTTATTTCCAACCCTGACTTCAGCTGAAATTTAATGAGTGTGTAAGTTTGCAATTTCAATACTAATTAAAAAGAAATAATAAACACGCAGTATTTGAGTTGATCAGAAACTGGCACTGGGGTTTGTTTACTATTTTAAAGTCATTATTGTAACAATATAGTCAAAGTAATTACTGATGTAGTAAGCAAATTTTGCATATTCCTCACACGCAAAGCTGAGCTTGTGCTCATGTCTGTAACAATCACTATCACCAAAATAACAACCAAGTGGACTCCAAACAAAAAGCACACTTCCTTCCTCTTCTATTCTTCCTATTGTTACCACCGTGAAAGTGACAGCAATGCAGGTTGTTGCTATATTTATCCTGTTTCTATTTACTAACAGAGAAGACAGTAAGACAGGTGCCCCGAGGTCATCAAGACTTGTTTATGCCAATCATTGTTGTCACAAAAATAACTAATAAACAGTGCAGTGTGCTGTCCTGCATGTACACCACATTGTACGAGGCCGTTATGTGAATAGTCAAGGTTTTGTCTGACCCTTGTACCTTCCCATTTTTTTGGGTGTTGCCCCACCATTTCCTGCTTGGGGGTCCTATCTTCCTGGCATCTTGTGCCACGCAGGAAGCTTGTGGTGGATTTACAGAGGACCGTGACAGGTGGCCTTTCAATGTGAGACTGTTTGCTTGGGTTTCTCTGAACATCTGTGATTTCATGGTTGCGGACATTACATCCCGTTTGTATTCATGAGACCCCAGAACAATAAGCTTTAACAATAAAAAAAGAAACTTAGAGTTAAGGAGTTAAGGAGCAAAGTTTTGTGGGATCTGAGAGGTCATTTTCTAGATGAAGCCATGTTGCCGCATCAAACAGCTGCACAGTCTAAACAATCCAGAGCGTCGCCATTAGAATCTCTCACCAGATCTTTCATCTGAACTTCGAAGACATCAAAACCCACAGTGGCAGATCCAGCAGCAGATGAATGGGTAATGGGATAAATATATAGCCTACAACTTTGGAGTGTGAGAACCAAGCAATTTGAAATGCACACCAAATAGTACACTGTTTATTTTAAGAAACCTCTGTCATTCTGAGCTGTTTTCTGCTAAATTGTCCAAAAATACGCAGCTCAGTGAGCATTTCAGGTCTGCTCTGGAGCTAAAAAGCAGAAGAAAATTAGTGAACTAACTAATCTCCCTTGATCATTCAGTTGATCATCAGTCATCTGAAGCCACTGCACATGATTTAATCACACTATAATGAGGTCTGCCAATGTTTGCGTGTCACTACAATTCAAAATACAATTAGCAAAAACAATAGAAGGAAGACAGACTGTAGACTGTCCAGTCCAAAATTAAGCATCTTTACACATGTGCTTTGACAGCGTCGTCTGTTTGATGTAGGCAAACATGACAGAATAGGCATTTACTCACCTGTTAGGTTTGCTGCTTATTTGAAGGAAAGTTAGTGTTTATCTATGCAGGAATTCACTCATCAATCAATCAATCTTCTATACCGCTTTATCATATTCTAGATTGTAGTTTAATGGGAGAAGGCAGACTACAGACGAGACCAGTTGCCACAGAGAGATAGGCCATTACATAAAATGGGCAGTTGTGGACAATTTAATTTTGGGTCTCCAGTTCTCCTCTAATGCATGTTTCTGGACTGTGGGAGGAAAACCACAGGAAATATTCAAATTCTACAGACACAACCTGCAAACTGATTATCTTCTCACTATGATGCGAGCGCGTCAACCACTACATTGTGTGGCCATGTCTGTTGTATAAAGGGAATTAACACCTGTGCTTTTGTTCAGCCTAGATTCAAATAAAGGTTGTTTTCCACTGCGCTGTACAGTATTCAGTAATACAGTACATTACATAAATAATCACTGACATTGTGAATTCACCCCAGCCCAACTCAGAGAGACAAATACAATACGGCACCAAAAATAGAGCCCTGTTTATTTTTACTTATAATTTATTTTGCATGCCATCATATGAATGAATGCATTCATATGCAAACAGTGCAACACACTGCATGTGCTTTGCCATCAGCCCGTGTTTTACTACAGTTTCCGTAAAGGATGTTTTCATCCAAACACATGTGAGCAATCATTGAGTGCTGATATTATTTTAAAGTCTTTATGTAATTGGGAACGACTTGCGAGTATTTATATTGATGCTGGTTTGGGATTTTTTAAACATCTACTGGATATTTAAACATTTACATGGGAGCATTCAGTGAAACTACTAATAGCTTCACTGTTGTGGGGTCAGCTCTCAGCCAAGCAGTGACGGGAAGCCCCCGTCTATCCTCTCGGTGCGGCTTTACCGTAAGCTGTTTGTTGGGGTATTTATCACGTCTTATCTCAGCTTCTGCTGTTGACTGAGGCCTTTTCTTTCTGTTGGACTGTTGAAATGATGAAGGAGAAAGAGAAAGGATGCATATGGGAAATACTCATTATAACACACAAACATACACACACAAAATCAGATAAACACCATTGCAAATTAGCATTATAAATGTGCGTCCACAACAACATACACCTTGTTTTATGCTTTGCAACACAATAACCATCCATCACCCATAACTCACAATACCACAAATGCTTTGAAGAATATTTACACATTTATGTAGCAAGTCATTACTGACAAACTGTTTCAGTCTCAAATTGACTTTTAGATCCACTGGCATATTTGATCCCAAGGCATCAAATTCATTGTGTCACACCAGTTGATGTCAATTGAACAGGAATATTAAATAATAGCATAATAAGCTATAAATACTGAGCACTATTAAGTTCCCCTTTTCATACGTGATGCACAAAATCTATTATGACTGACACTAATTGCAAAAGTGTGATCTTAAATTCTGTTTTGAGTGTTTCTCTTCAGACCGACGTTGGTAAAGTCTGTCTTTTCTCAGAACATACAATTTCTTCAGCATTTAGCATGCAAGTTTACAAAAAATATATATAAATTAATCAGCCCTGGTTTTAATGCCAAATACAAGCAATAAAGTGGTTAGCACTTGCTGCTCATCACTGATCTGCTGCTCAGTTCTGGGTCTCACTAAATGTAAATACCTGAAATATAATTAAAATCGTGCCACAGTCTATGTAAGACACTTTGGACTGTGTCTCACTGTCAAATTACACATGGTGCCAGTTATGTAATTCACCAAGTCTCTTCATGTGAAGTGTTACAATTCTTACCGCCCCATTATAATTGTCATAAATATTATTACTATAAATAAAACATCTTACATTCATTTTATTTCTTTTGGATTTTGTGAACACAGTGTGATTAGTCGAGAACAGTCCCAGTGAACTCTGGAAGCTGCTGCCACGTCTGAGCTACTGCTTGTCTGACGATGTGACCTGGAGCGGGTGAAACCTACGGTACGTGACTGTTGTGTCTGAGCCTCATTCTGGGATTTCTGTATGTTTATTTTGTTTAGTCTTTTTTGGGCCTCCTTGACGACATCCTCTTGCGCTTTTTAGTGCTGGCTCTACCGTCATCGCCTCCACATGTAACACACCCACCCACTGCTAGGCATGTGTACAGTGTCATGCATACAGGAAGAGAGGCATGCTGCTGGAACAATAGAGAGACATCTCAACTGCAGCCAAGAGACGTATTGCAGACGAAGCGGTAGCACACGGACGAGACATAAGGTCATTCGAAATACATGAAATATGAATTTTAGAAATCTCTTCTATTTGTGTTTCTGTTTGGTGATTATATGTTTTTATAAGAATCCTAATTTCCTCAAATATCATATCTAATAAAAAATAAATCAAAAAAATAGTCCAGCAGGTGAATAATCATCTGTAATGTTCTCTCCGGCCCTTTGCCTGAGGCATTTTAACTGGTCCACATCCTCCTCCCTTCCAGGCTCCCTGTCTCTGTCTCTACGTGACCGGTCCAGGGTCCGTCAGTGCCAGTGGAGGCCGCCGTGGCAGCAGATAACACTAACTAGCTTCCTGCCATTACTGCTAATTGCCCCACGGCCAGAAACTTTGCAGACACCCTGGGTGGGGCGTGACTGAGGAGTGTGTGTGCTCGTGTGTGTGTTTCTGAAAATTAAGTCATTCACATATCTATGACGGCTGCCTGCTTGTTTATGTGTCTGTATTGACCACTGTGTACTCTGTCCTGAGGTTATGTGCTGTTTCTGATGGAGATTCAAAGAAGATACGATGGACAGGGCATGGAGATGATACAGAGAGAAATAGTATGTAGCCAGACTAATTATACCTGTGTATGCTTTGTGAGAGTAGAAAAAGTACAAAGTGAAAGCTGGCTGAACTTCTCTGAACGGGCAAGTATGCAAAACAATACAGAGAAGTAATTCAATTGTGGTAACGAGTTCAGAAGATGGAAAAAAGTCACATCAGATGGAAAAATGCAACAGTAATCAAGAAACCATTAAGTATCTGTGAAGATTAACACAATAAGCACATTACGTGTATACTTTCTAAAAGAGGAGAAACACACACAACACACACACACACAGACACAGACACAGACACACACACACACACACACACACACACACACACACGCACACTGACTGTGCGTTACCACAATACCATATGCCGTATACAATAGGCATACTGCAGTGACGGTTCATCTGTCTTCCTGATGACTTGACTGTGTCATACAGAAAGGGAGGAGAGGATGTTTAGATGCTGCACTGTATGTTATCGCGGGTCCATCTGCAGATGTCTCGGGCTGGCGATATGACCCTGGGGAGGGCCGGCCGAGGGCTGAATGTGTCTAACACGTATGTACAGCCAATGACGCAGCAGCTTAAAGGCTAATCTGGCCTACTTCATGATAAGCTGGTACACTCCCAAAACTCTTAATGTTCGGGCATTTAAGCTTCTGTGATGAGTGCTGGAAAAACAAATGAACATGTAGTTATCAAAACCAGTGATTCTCAACTGGTGGGTCAAAAGTTGGTCACTGGCCCATTCTCAGTGGGTCACAGGTCAAAAAGTTAAGATATAAAGTTATGTAACATCATCTATTCACTCCATAAGAGTATCTGGTGATAAAGCCTTGTGATGTGACTTGAGATCCATTATTACACAACGCAGAATATTAGTTTACATATCTAATGCACTCTAAAAGGTAATACCTGTGCTTGCTTAAATCACATTAGTGTACTTTACATATTTCTCATTATCCTGTTCAGTTAACTCTTGAATTGTGAGTATATTGTCATTTCTACTCAAAGAGGTTTAAAACTCGGTTCATCTAAGTAAACGGGAATTGTAATTTCCGAGTCAACACAGCGGTCTGCTGTTCACATACACAGTAGAGTAGTTCAGGAGAAAATTCAAAGTCTGATTTCGATGGTAAATAAATTCGGAGATAGAAATTCAAGCACAGATATACTTCCATATTTGTGATATATCTATGCCATGGAGCCTTGTTAAAGTTTTTTAATTGTATTCTATAGTTGTTTTTTTAATGTATAATTTATCAATTTCTTATATTTTATATCTGCAACCCTTAACAAGATAAGTAGGACAGAAGATGGATGAAAATAATTCACAAAATAGTAAACACACCTAGATTCTAAGTAAACTTAGCAAGTAAATGTGAAATAAATTGAACTTAAGACTAATGATGAAATATACTTACCTTTTTTGAGTGCAACGGGTTTCCTAGATTCGTAAGCTCAACTTATTACATTTTCCATCGTGGAGCATGGCAAAACAAAGGCATGAAGAAGTATATCATGTATGAATTTCATTATATTGAGGACCCACATTACGATGTATACTTATTAAAAAACACATTTCAATCTGTGACTTATATATATTTTCATTCCATGAATCTGAAAATGTATTATTGATGTGGGTTGCATGTTAGCGGGTGATGGTCGATCCTGAAGCCAGACAATTATGAACAAGAAGTCAAGTATTTTACACTGAGGAGATTATTTCTTCATTGTGACAATACTTCTAAGCAATTAAACATTTGTAAATAAATTGCATTTGGAGGATGAGCAACAGAGCTGATCACATGAATTAAAATAAACTGGCTAATCTACTCCGTCAATGCCAGACTTACATTTTCTGTTCACTCTTGTTTGGCGTTCAATACAATGGATGATTACAGGCTGAATAAATCAAGACATTTTGTAAATTTAAAAAAAGTGATTCGTTTAGCAGACGGGAGCCTCGGCAGCATGTGGAGGAGCAGCTTGGTACCACCTCCTCATGGTGGTCACGAGCCTAATCACACACTGCTGTCTTTTTCACACAAGCCCAAGCTGCTGTGGCAACACTTAATATCAATGGAGTTGATGTCACTGCTGGAGGTGGTCTATGAAAACTCCCCGCAAGCAGCTTTAGTCAAATCTTCTTGTTACGATAGTTGGAACTGCTCTGTTACGTTTGTAAATAATAATAAACAACAGCAAAGTTTTCATCCACTCATCAAACAGGAAGATTGTTGATTTTTACAACTTTTGGATCACAAACTATTGTCGTTTCTAGTCAGGCCATAGTCATTTAGTTATCTGTTACTTACTTATTTTTGTTTATTTTACATTGCTCTGTTATGTTTGTTGTTTATTTGTGTTTTTAATTTATTTTGTTTTGTTGTGTACCCTCATGTCCCAAATAAACTTGAACTTAACTAAACCAAACTCTCGTGTCATGTTTACAGTATAGAAATTAATAGTTTGACCTTCCCTTCTGCAGTCGCTTTAAATCAAGACAAAGATGAGAAATGCACAAAAATATAATGAGATTACATATCTGAACACTCAAGTTAATTTTGACAGTTGGAAAAAAAAAGAAAAACAAATTCTCAGTGCACCTGTGAAAAAAGACATTTGACAGAGGACACCAAATTTGTACTGTCAGCGGATTTCAAAATGAGCGTTGGTCCTTCCTTTGGGGTGTGTAAACCAAAAGGAGTTTCTTTCCTTTAAATTTTTTTAAAGGAAATTGCAATTACTTTAAAAAATTAAGCAGAGAACAAACCTATTGTTTATTTCAGA
>OMNM01030389.1:0-10673 GCA_900302745.1 Parablennius parvicornis
TTCTTGTGTTGATGGGTTGTTTTGTTTTATTGTTTTTTTTATGTTGTGTTGCGTTGTGTTGTGCTGTGCTGTGTTGTTTTATTGTTTTATTGTTTTGTGGTGTTGTTGCAGGTGAGGTGCGTATGCCGTCGGGTCGCTCTGCTCGTCCTCACATCACCGATAACAAAGACGGGACGGTGACGGTAAAATACTCTCCGACTGAACGCGGCCTGCACGAGATGGACATCAGATACGACGGCAGCCACATTCCCGGTAAACGTCACGCCCCGATGGTTCTTGATGGGAATCGAACACTCAGGTGTCGTCTGAGACCTCGTGCTGAATCAGTTTCTCTGCGTGATTCCTCCCTCACAGGAAGTCCTCTTCAGTTCTACGTGGATGCCATCAACAGCGGCCACGTGACGGCGTTTGGCCCTGGCCTGAGTCACGGCACGGTGAACCGAGCAGCCACCTTCACCATTGTCACCAAAGACGCCGGAGAAGGTACCAACTATATGTTTATATTGTGAAGTTTATATATAAAATGGCACACACTGGTACGTGAAGTGAGAGTCGTCAGTCTGATAGTTTTTGGTGTTTTTACCTGCTGCAGGAGGTTTGTCGCTGGCAGTCGAAGGTCCGTCCAAAGCAGAAATTAGCTGTAAAGACAACAAAGATGGGACGTGCAGCGTCTCCTACCTGCCCACCGCCGCTGGAGACTACAACATCATTGTCAAGTTCGACGACAAACACATCGCCGGCAGCCCGTTCAGCGCCAGAATCACCGGTGAGCTGCCGCTGCCTCGTTGACCGTTTATCACACATTCACTGTTTTAAAGCTTGTTTCTTGGCGTTGGACCTCCAGGTGACGAGTCCACCAGGACATCGCAGCTGAACGTTGGCACATCGACGGACGTTTCTCTGAAAATCACAGAGACGGACCTGAGCAGCCTGATGGCGACCATTAGAGCGCCGTCAGGGAACGAGGAGCCGTGTCTGCTGAAGAGGTTGCCCAACCGACACATTGGTACGTCCCTGAACCGAAACACACATGACCTCAGGACATCAGGTTCAGAAGTTTGAGGTATTTGATAATCTTTTTAATTGGATGATCTCTGGTTCTCCTAATGTCTTTATCCCTCCAGGAATTTCATTCACGCCCAAAGAGGTGGGCGAACACGTGGTCAGTGTGAAGAAGAGCGGGAAGCATGTGACCAACAGTCCTTTTAAAATCATGGTGGGTCAGTCGGAGATCGGAGACGCCAGCAAGGTGAAGGTTTACGGTCAGGGCCTGGTGGAGGGCCACACCTTCGAGGTGGCAGAGTTCATCGTGGACACCAGGAATGCAGGTGAGGGTTCAAATCAAGGGACCAAAGTGCACGACCGACCGTTCAGGCTCAGGTTCCAGCCACCTCTGTGTGTTTCTGTCCAACAGGTTATGGAGGTTTGGGTCTGTCAATCGAGGGGCCCAGTAAGGTGGACATCAACTGTGAAGACGTGGAGGATGGAACGTGTAAAGTGACCTACTGTCCGACTGAACCTGGGAACTACATCATCAACATCAAGTTCGCCGACCAACATGTCCCCGGTACCCAACCCGCAGTGTTCACAGACAGTGGATTTATATTGTAGTTGTTGTCAGTGGTTTTGTAGCCTTAGTTGACAGAAGATGGTTCTATGAAGTGTTGATAGATGACTTTTTAAAATAGTTTTACAAAGTATCTACAGATTATAGTTTTGATAGTTGATGGTTTCATAAAATGTAGACAGACAATGATTTTATAAAGTATCTACAGATTAGTTTTATGAAGTGTTCACAGACAATGGTTTTATAAAGTGTCCACAGACAATGGTTTTATAAATTGTTCACAGACAACGGTTTTAATTTTGTAAAAAAAAAAAGTGTCCACAGACAATGGTTTTATAAAGTATTTACAGATGATGGTTTTATAAAGTGTCCACAGACAATGGTTTTATTTAAAAAAAAGTGTCCACAGATGATGGTTTTATAAAATGCTGATAGAATATTAAAGCTTTAGCATACAATGGATTTATAAAGTGTTCAAGTTCAAGTTTAAACCTGGTTAACTCTCACGGTGTTTGGGTGGCTGCAGGAAGTCCGTTCACGGTGAAGATTTACGGCGAGGGTCGGATGAAGGAGAGCATCACCAGGAGGCGTCAGGCTCCGTCCATCGCCACCGTGGGCAGCACCTGTGACCTCAACCTCAAAATACCAGGTTAGCCGTGACATCTTCACTGCTCCTCCCCCGCCTGCCTCTGTCCTCCCTGCCTCCTCCTCTTTATTTCTTTTTGTTTGTTCTTAATTCCCTTTTCCTCCTCCTGCTTCTCCTCCTGCTGCACCTCCTCCTCCTCCTCCTCCTCCTGGACACAGGGAACTGGTTTCAGATGGTTTCAGCTCAGGAGCGTCTGACCAGGACGTTCACTCGCAGCAGCCACACGTACACCCGCACCGAGCGCACTGAGATCAGTAAAACCCGAGCAGGCGAGACAAAGAGGGAGGTCCGGGTGGAGGAGAGCACGCAAGTCGGAGACCCCTTCAGAGACGTTTTCGGAGACTTTCTTGGGCGAGAGAGTCTGGGCGGCTTCAGCGGGATGCCTGCTGGCAGTCGACCACCACTGCAGGACGGTGTGTGTGTGTTTGTGTGTGTGTGAATGCGCGTGTGTGTGCGCGCACAGTGGTAACAGAATGAATTGATCCCCAAACCCCCAAACTGACACCTACTGCTTTCTAACACCATTCTTCTGCAACCCATTTGCCTTTGATGTTACAGCAGTGTTGTGTCAATGTGTGACCTGATGGTGGCCGTGTTGCTGTTGATGTGTAAACTAAACAGAGTGAGCTGATCATATCAACAGCAAAGATAGAGTGTGAATGATAACTAATGCCGCAATAATTATTTTTATCGCCCCTTAGAGAAAGACTGACAGTGCACAGAAATTGTTATTTTAAACTCCAAACATTCCTTATATAACAGCTGAGGCTGGCAATAATTGAGATATTTTTACAACATTTTGAAATCATAAAAACAGAATAAAATTAAAGAGAATATTATACAAAAAATACTAAAATTCAAATTGGGTCTTATTTTCTCCTAAAAGTTCCTTCATAGTTGTGGTGAAACACTTCTTCGTGCGTTTTAGTCAATCACAAAGTAAAAAGGTCCCAGGAACCAGATATAATCCCTGAGCAAGTCCAGACTTCAACTCAGCGGGAAATAATTGAGAACTTAAAAAAGCTTTAAGTCAAATTGAATATAGCAGAAAACTAAAGAGGACCAATGAAGTATGAAAAAGTGTAGCACTGTGTTTGCACACATTACATATTGAAAATATTGTGGTGCTGACCAGCTGTAAGAAGGCATAGCACTGCTAGGATAGATTAAAAAGGATTTAAAAAACAAAGATAATTGAATAATTTGAAAAGACAGAAATTTATAAAAAGTAACAGTGACCCATAATTGATCCCTGAGGAACTCCAAGCCTTAATTTAGTAGGAAAAGACACAATACTGTTCCCACAAAGACTTTCAGATGAGTGAACTTGAGGTAAAACCTGTTTTAGTAAGACAACAACAATGTGTGCTTTATTGTTGTTTGGCTGCTTGATGTGGAGGCCAAACTCTATGTCAACAAATCATCTGAGCTTTGTCTTTCTATTCCTCCTCCTCCTGCTCCTGCTGTTCTTCCTCCTCCCGCTCCTCCAGGTGAGACAGGAAACCAGGAAATGACGGCTCAGGTGACGAGTCCCGGAGGAAAGACAGAGGACGCAGAGATCATCCGAGGTGAAGACAGCACCTACAGCGTCCGCTTCATCCCTCAGGAGATGGGCCCCCACACCGTCAATGTCAAATATCGGGGCCAGCACGTTCCCGGGAGCCCCTTCCAGTTCACCGTGGGGCCCCTGGGAGAAGGAGGGGCCCACAAGGTCAGAGCAGGAGGAACCGGACTGGACCGTGGTGTGGCAGGAATCCCAGGTAGGCTCAAATTTAGAATTTCTGTATATAATATTCCTAGATCTTCTAGATCCTCAGGTGGCCCCCTCTGTTCTTCATTGTATCTATAGGATAGATCTGTTGAACAAACTTAAAATTAACTGAACTGAGCTAAACCTATCAGAAAGCCAGCCACAGCTCAATTTAAGTGCTTTCTGCCTTCTTTCAGCCGAGTTCAGCATCTGGACCCGAGAAGCCGGAGCTGGAGGTCTCTCCATTGCTGTGGAAGGACCAAGCAAGGCTGAAATCACCTTCGAGGACCGGAAGGACGGGTCATGTGGAGTTTCCTATGTGGTTCAGGAACCTGGTGAGACGCCACTACTTGAAACGTTGCGTAAAGGGAGACTAAGAATCTTTATTGATGTGCTATTTGTGAATTATTATCACCTATTATTCTCCTCAGATATTGTTGGAAAATCTCAAAATGTTTATAATGCACAGCTCACTACATAGTAATCTGATTAACTGTAGCAGTGGTCTCAGAATGGATCCCTCAGAAACGTCACAGTGATATTAATAGTGAAGCTGGGGACCCCGGCTGGAGAAGTCTGACAATTCTATCTTTCTTTTCTTAATCCAGGTGATTATGAAGTATCCATTAAATTCAACGATGAGCACATCCCTGACTCGCCATTCATCGTCCCAGTCGCCACGCTGTCGGATGATGCTCGCCGCCTCACCATCACCAGCCTACAGGTGAGAAAACTGCAACCAAATTCAATGAGGAGAAACAGTTTGTAATGAGTCAGCCGAGGTCTCAGACATATGTCACCACGTTCTATATTAAAGCTTGTGACGTGTCGTCTCCTGTAATAAAAGCAACAGTTTAATTTTCTACGAATAGGCTTGTTATAAATATCTGAAGGACGACTTCAGACTGAGGATTGTGTTTCTGTGAGTCTGACACTTTTTCTGGTACAACTGTAGCTTGCTGTATTTAACCTCCAGTCTATTTATTAACGCACCACAAAAAGTGACCTTTATCAACCTTTAAAGGTCAGCCAGGGCTCCGACACCACCGTGTGGGAGCATCAATGTTTGGTTTACAATCTGGAAAATGTGAATAGATTTTTTTTACATGTAAAGAAAAGGAAATTCGATTTCTTAACTTGGATCTTTTAAACCCACATGGTGATAAACAAATAGACTGAAGATTTGAATTTGCCCTGTGGCTCCTCCCTGCTGGTCCTCAGGAGATGGGTCTGAAGGTGGGTCAGGAGGCCTCGTTTGCTGTTCAGCTGAATGGAGCTCGAGGGCTGATTGACGCTAAGATCCACACACCTTCAGGAGCCATCGAAGAGTGTTTCATCACCGAGCTTGACAGCGGTAAGCCCTGAAACCACGGCGGAGATGATAGACTCTCTGGAGTACCACAATAATCAGACGTAAATCCTCCACATCTCAGGTTTCCCATTCTGATATTTTGCATAAATACACAATATATCAATAAGAATTTAATTATGTTAAGAAAATAAATACAGAGCACTGCCTTAGGTTTATAAATATATGGATGTAGAAAATATACATACAATAATGATACTTAACCCTGATGAAACCCATCAGTTTGATTGTTTTAATTTCCACAGATCAGCACGCCATCAGGTTCATCCCTAGAGAAAATGGAGTCCACTCGATTGATGTTCGTTTTAATGGGAGCCACGTACCTGGTAGCCCCTTCAAGATTCGAGTGGGAGAGCCGGGACAGGTGGGAGACCCAGGAATGGTGTCTGCCTTCGGGCCAGGCCTGGAGGGAGGAACCACAGGTACACAGCCAGCGATCAATGAGCAATGAGGATGCCCTGCGTGAGATGTGAGCAGAATGATAATGAAGATTTTTGACTCCTCGTTCAGGTGTGGCATCGGACTTCATTGTCAACACGTGTAATGCTGGCGCTGGCGCTCTCTCCGTGACCATCGACGGACCGTCAAAAGTGAAAATGGACTGTCAGGAGTGTGCAGAGGGCTACAAGGTCTCCTACACCCCTATGGCTCCTGGAAACTACCTGATCTCCATCAAATACGGAGGACCGCAACACATTGTAGGAAGTCCCTTCAAGGCCAAAGTCTCAGGTGGGTAGAAACGTCTTAATTCAGAGCTCAGAAAAAACAGGAAAAGACTCGCTATTATTCCTAAGACTTGTACTGGTTGTTTTAACATTTCAGGCTAAAGCAACAGAAAAGCAATGAAATTCAAGTGATTATTATCCACAAAAGATTTTTTCACATACTGCCACTTCATAGAAGCTGTTGGTAAATTCAAAAATTGATTAATTGAATAAGCATTTTTTTTTTTTAATATGAAATTACTTATGTCTTAAATTTCCTTAGAGGACAGATGTACACAACTTTTTTCACCTCAGAAAAATCATATAATCATATCGGTTGAGGGTTGCACTGAGGAAAGATGAGAAATGTGTGGTCTGTAGAGCTGAACTTAACTGATTGGATGAATACTGGCCTTGTTTTTTTATTTCAGTCTCCACATCTGGAAAAACTGCTTTTTTTTTCCCATTTACCTCCACGGTATTGTTTTATAGTATGGAAGACTCAAGCATTTCTGTCTTTTAGCTCCACTTTGATACGAAGGTTTGTCTCCCTTCCCTGAGCTTTCTCCATGAACCTGATGGAGCCATAAAGCTCCATCGAAATCAGCAAGTTTTTGACAGGAACCTTAATATTTAACATCTGTTGAACCGGGATGTCGACCTCTCCTTTATTTTACGGCCTGTTTTCAGTAATTCACTGATGCAAATGTTACATTGCTAGCCCAAACCTACAAGCCTTTCACCAGCAAACTATAGATAAAGAGACACTCACGTGTCTTTGAACCCTCCGGCAGGTCCACGTCTATCCGGCGGTCACAGCCTGCATGAGACTTCCTCCGTCCTCGTGGAAACGGTCACCAAATCCTCTGCGACGTCAATGGCTGGCGCCTTCGCCTCTTTGCCCAAATTCTCCTCAGACGGCAGTAAGGTCATCTCACGTGGCGCCGGCCTGTCGAAAGCTTTCATTGGCCAGAAGAACTCGTTCACAGTCGACTGCAGTAAAGCAGGTGAGAATGGGAACTCAGAGACTGGGACGGGTTTTGTGTTTTTCGTCTGATTGTAAAGAGTTCTTCCTGATTCCTTTGCAGGCACCAACATGTTGATGGTCGGCGTCCACGGGCCAAAGACACCCTGCGAGGAGGTGTACGTCAAACATATGGGAAACCGGATGTACAACGTGACGTACACAGTCAAAGAGCAGGGCAGCTACATCCTCATTGTGAAGTGGGGCGACGAGAACATCCCGGGGAGTCCTTTCCACGTCACCGTCCCTTAAAACTGAATTGTGGGTGCTCTGCAGCCTCGTCGTCCTCTATCATGCACTGAAGACTCTTCACTCTCTGGACTATCAGCCCGTACCTGCTTCAGCTCTTCTGTTCACCACTTTGTGCTGAGACAACTGTGAAAAAGGGCAAAACCAAAATCTTATGTGCTGATATAACTGGAGTGCAGCTCACTCACCTGACACTGAACTGTACTCTTTTGCTTTTGACCTAATTTGATTTCTTACACCCGACTTTGTTTCTGTTGGTACAGCACATGTTTTTGTTCAAATATCTTCATCCCCAAAGTCATTTTCTGCTTTGAGGTGAGCACCTTGCTAACAGGATGATAACTTCTTCGAGCAAAGTCATTGACTAACTTGCCCAGTTTTGGCATCAAGGCGGCGTTTACTGGAAATTAGCTTACGTGAGTTAAACTTGTCCCTTCAAGTTCAATCGTGTTAGCACAATTGAGTTTCCTGCGTGGGCTGGTATTTTGTCAACAATAAGTACATTGTTGATGGAACTTGACATTTTGTTAGCGTGGGACAGTTCCATGTTCACAAATCAGTATTTTCTTCCTTTTTCTACTTGTTCCAGTAAAAACTGTAACTGTTTTTTTCAAGTCAGTATCACGATAACAAAAGTGTCCTCTTAAAGCAAAATGGTAGCAAAATTTTCCAAGTGAGCTCCTTATTTTCACAACTTAAAAATCTATAGTCTAAGATGTTATTTTCCCAATGAAAGCTTGATTATCTCCATGCAAATCATTACTTCTTTTGACCAAGCCGATATCCTGATGCACAATCTACGTCAATATCTAGTTTGTTCAAGGTGTTATTCTTTTTGCAAAAGTATCTAAAAAGGTAAAATAGTGGGCACACATTATAAACATTTGATGACCTTGAGAAAAAGTTCTTAAAGTTAGCCTCTCGTGTAAGCTTAGTGTCTTGTTTGGATAGTTTTCAGTTGTAATAAATCAACTTCATGAGGCCAGATCTGCTGAAACCAGGTATTGATCTCAGTCTGAAGCTTCCTTAAATGAACTACAGTTACTGATTCAGGTTCAGCTGAAGACAATCTTTCCTGCATACTGAGTTCAGATCCCGTGGTGGATATTTGTAATGCTATTTTAACTGGATGTTTGTGAAACACTGTGGATCTAAAAGTGTAACCTCTCTAGCATTTTTGTATGAAATCAAACAGAAGTCGGTTAAACCTGTGAGTGAAGTCTGAGGACAAACCGAGCTGTGACTTTAAGAAACTCTTAGACTTTGTTTTTATTTATTCTCTCCATTCTTTTCTTTGACAGAAAAAGGTCTTATCAATTGGAGGAGTCAGTGAGGAGGGGGAGAAACTTCTGTATTCTGGATTATTGGTTCAGATACAAACCAATGTTACACTTTAGTTTTTTATGACCACAGGAGGGCACTGTAGAGAAGCTGAAGGTATAAGTAGTGAATGTTTTCGGGGGGGAAAACAAAACAATGATATATTACAGAGTGAAATTTTATAGTGATGATTTTTGTATGCGAGTGGAATAAAGTGGAACTGTTTGATATGTTGACGCTCGGTATGAGATTGTGCAGGCATAATAAACGTTTATTCTCAAACATGCCATCAGGAGACGATGTTATTCATATCTTCTGGAAGTTTGAGTGAAATAGTTTGCCCTATTTCAAACATGATATACTTAGAGATTATTAGAGTTTACCATCTGCTTTGAAAGGTATCAGTCACACTGCTATTCTCATCAGTCTCATAGATATGGAGGAATCAATGCCCACCTCCATCATCTTGAATTGATGTCTCTTATTGCAGAATGCCAAAAAAGTCACTTTTTTGGGGGGGCTTCAGAAATTATAATAAGTGTTTTGATTAGGCCAACATTTTAGCACCCTCTAATGGCCAGAAGAGTAGTCAGTTAGCGTTGAACTACTGGTTCAAATATCTAGACCAAATATAAACATTTCTATGAAAATTTAATTTTTAAGTTCTTACTTAAAGTCTAATTTACTTTTTTTTTTATTTGGGAGAAAACATATTCAAAAATTCAGAAAACAAAATTTATCTTCTAATTTTTGTTTCATATAGTTCATATAGACGCTGTTTACATGATATTTTCATGACAATGTGTTTTTACTGGAAACATTACGTAAACAGGGTCTTAGTGTACTCTGCCCTCACCAGTAGCAGTTACTTGAAAATGACTAAACAGGATACAAGCGCTATGGAAGATTAATGGAAATTTAAAAAAAACAAATAAACACATTTGTCAACATGCAACCACAGCTGGAAACCAGCAGGGGGCAAAGGAGACCCACAAAACCAGTAAATGCTTAATCAGCAGGGGGCGAATGAAAGGTGAAGGTCCTCAGAGAGGGTCCATCAGACTCAGGTCTCCATAAAACAGCAGGTCAAATATCTGTGTGTTTTTGTGTTTGTCTGCGTATTATCATGAGGACCTGTGCTGGGCTTTGGAGGACATGTTAGCATTTTTTTGTTTTGTTTTGGCTTAAAAGTGAAAAACGGTAGTCAGATTAAACTTTGTAACTTACCGAACTGTGACTACATTAGCAGTAACAGTTAGTGTTGTAGCTAAAAAACGTGTTTTTAGAATCAGAATCAGAATCAGAATTGGTTTTATTGGCCAAGTATGTGACATACAAGGAATTTGTTCTGGTAGACAAGCGCTCTTTAAACAATGTAAGTGGGTAATTTAATAATAGCAAAATAACAACAAAATAAAGAATAAACAGGTAACTAAGACTAATATGTATAATTCCGAATAGTATGATTTTGAATTTTTTAGTTTTTAATTCTTTTTTTTAAAAGAAAGTGGAGCATGGTTGACTCCAGTTAATATTTTTTCAGCAGGATTTACACAAAGTAGTTTGATATTGTAACGCTGATGAGTTAGTAACAGATTACAATGATGTAATGAAGTTACTCAGTTACTCCATGTGTTATTGTTTTTGCTGTTTTTGTGGGGGTAGGGTTCTTTTGCGTTTTTTGTTGATTCAGATTTTTTTTTTATCTTTTTGTGAGTTTAATTTTTCTTCAGTGTTTGCATATTTTTGTACTTGTGTGTGTGTGTGTGTGTGTGTGCGTGTGTGTGTGCGCGCGCGCGTCTGCATGCGTGTAATAGTGAGTGTTTCTTTCTCCGGATTAGAACACAGTGTTCAGTCCTCCGTGGGACGGGTCTTCTGAGGTCCTGGTTCCGTGTGTGTGTGTGTGTGTGTGTGTGTGTGTGTGTGTGTGTGTGTGTCTACACACCTTCCTTTTGGGGACTAAAAGCAAATTTGAACGAGTCTTATTTAAAAGGGTGGACTAGTTTACAGCGTTTTGCCGTCAGTGGCTCGCTAAGTCTCCAGG
>OMNM01030391.1:0-11917 GCA_900302745.1 Parablennius parvicornis
TCAAGGACATGTCAGTACATTTAAACAATACAAGAACATTTTTAAATAAATTAAAAGATAAACTAAACCAAAAAAAACACCAAGAAAAAAAGGGGGTGGAGGCTCAGTCATTAGCATCAGACAGATGTCAGGGAGGCAATATAATTTAGGAGAGGTCTCCAAGAATTTTCAAATGACTTTAGTGAGTCATTAAGGGACAATCTTAGCTTCTCCAGTCTAATTGACAGTAAGAGCTCGTTAACCCGCCTCTGGTGAGATGGAGGGTGAGGGTGTGTCCAGTCAAGCAGAATGAAACGCCTGGCCAGCAGGTTGGCGATGGGAAAGATGGTCTGCACAGTTTTGGAGGTCGTAGGCTGTAAGGGGGCACCAAAAAGGGCAAAGAGTATCAGGCGTAATAATTGTATTGTATGCTGCACTAAGAGACATAAAAATATCAGACCAAAATGTGGCAAGCCAGGGACAGAAAAAAAAAAACATGCGGGAGTGGTCAGCCGGAGATTGCTACAATAGGTTTTCTTTGTATGCATATTTGATTAATCTGTTTTTAAAACCATGTAGGATAAACAGATCATGAACTGATAATGATCTGTTGTATTGATGTGACCGCTTTGTTTATTGTTTGTGTAGACACAGAACTGCTGACTGGCTGCAAATAGTAAAGTCAACATTTCCTTCTGTAGTTTTTCAGTGATTCCTGACGTGTTTGTCTGGTGTGTGTCTGTGTTGGGCAGCCCTCCTCCCTGGATGAAGCCATTCACTCCAGCTTGCTCCTGGATGGAGAGTCTGTTTACGCCCTGGTGGCCAATCCATTCCTCCTCCTGCTGTCCAGGGTCATCCTCACCAAGTGCTCCTCCAAGATGGACAGCCTCCAGGTAAGTCACTGGGACTTACTGTCAGGGAAGAGTTCAAAAGTCAGAGACCCTTTAAGGCCCCTCATGCTTCCATGTCTGGATTTTGAAGTCAGAGTGTACCTCTGCGTACTAGCGGACACTCGTGGACATGGAAGCATGAGGGGGCCTTTACTGTACAAAACTTTGTGACACCGTACAACTTTACAGATAAATACTGATCTCCAGCAGTGAGTAATAAGTACAACTTGCCCCAGAAGGAAATGTGATGATTCAGAAATGAAATTTTTTTAAATGATTTTTTGATTTATTTCCTGGAGTATATTGATTATTCAGTCTCTCCAGGATCTTAAAAACTTTATTTGCCACTATTGAGCCCAACAAAGCCTTAATTATCATATCGATAATTTTCTAAAAGATTCTTTCTTTGTGCAGGAAATATAAAAAAAAAAATTTTTTATTCTGAGTTAACCCTCTGAGCTAGTACTTTGAATATATTATCAAGGGTTAATATAAGCACACATGATGAAATATGTTAGAGAGCATTATAATAACCTACAATCTTAGATATTTCACAACTTTTTGTTGAAAAAGTCTCTGAACTGGAGAATTTTCTCATTGGATTTCTGTGAATGATCGGCTACGTCATTGTATTCTATTCTGTTCTGTAGGGGAGGCAGGTGTCAGTTCTAGACTTTATTGGAAGAAAAGTACTTTGAAAATGAAGCTGGACTGATACTCCATACTGCCTCTGTGACACCAACAGGACCACGTGAGAAATATGATGTACAGATCAATGATTGTAAGATACTTGGTGAAGTGCAGCAAGAAAACAAACCTTTAAAATCAAAGTGATTCTATTATGTTTTCAGACGATAAAACAATATGATACGGATAAAACTTCTGTTCCCTTTCAGTCGATTCACTCGGTACGAAACATTGTATGGGACATCACGCCCCCGCGAGGCCTGCTGAAGACACCTCTATTCATGCCTTTACGGCAGATGATTTGTGATGACGTATGTCAGGCTCCGCCTGCACATATAACCCAGCGTCATCGCAGTCATTACTCAGTTCAGTAACCACTCTTCACTGAACCCAGTTGAGTAGTGGGACCATCAAGTGTTGTACATCGTTCCTCTCCTTCAGGGAACAGAAGTTATATCCATAACATTTCATTCCCTTTCAGTAAATTCACTCGGTACAACACATATTGTATGGTGCATATATTCACGCCCTGCAGAGCACCCTCTGGTGCATTGTAGACCCCACAGAGAGGACAGACTGGGCCATCGAAGGAGCCGTCACGTCCAGCCGATAAAAACACACAAACTTGTGTGGGGATGACCAGTGAGCTCCAGCACAAACCTACCTCATCGACCCCCCTTCAAAAAGGGCTCATGATGTTGCTATGCCCCTGGTAGAATTTGCCCTCACACCATGGGGCAACGGGAGGCCTCTGCTGCCATGGGCTAAGAAACTGGCTTCCACAATCCAGTGAGATCATCGCTGCTTAGACAGGGCCTTACTTCTGACTGAATTTGCGAAACGGATAAATAATTGGTCAAATAACCGCAGGCCTTGGGTGCAGTCAATGTACTGTACGTGCGTAAAGCCCGCACTGAATACAATAAATGTGACCTTCTCTGTTCCTCAGACTCAAAAGGAGAAGGGGGCAAAAGCTCTGGAGCTCAAAGGCCATCGAACAGTAGGCCTCAGGGATGCCACATGTATGAAAGAAGTTTCATATCAACCGACTCAAGAGGTTCAAATGGGGGTTCACACAATACCTCCAGTACCAATGTCATATCCTACGACGGGACAATGGGTCTAATCATAGGTCTCAGCTGATGGACCCCTTTTAAGAAGCGCATGGCTAGACGATGAGTGCTTGGTGGTGTTCCTTCAAAACCAATGTGGCAGACAGATATAGCTGCCAAATAAACTTTTATTGTGGAGAAGGAGAGACCCTTATCAAACACTTACTGAAGAAATGTCAAAACATCCACAATCGAGCATTGATACGGGAGAACACTGTGGTTCTGGTACCACTGTTCAAAAGCCTGCCATTTATATGAAGTTTATATAGGTCTCTAGTGGATGCGGCCCGTGCACTCGTTGCCACCACTGCAAGGGGCAGGCCCCTTTACTAATGAGTTGGTCCTTTCAACAGGTAGGCATGTAGTCTCCACAATTCTGGTTGTGGGTGAATAACCTCCCCTCCCGCTTGGGAGAAGAAGTTCCTGTGAACTGGGAACCTCCAGGACCTCGCTGCCAGTCAACGGATTTTTTTCTGCATACCGTTGCCTCGTCGAACAGAGCTCCGCAGCCCTTCAGAGAGGCATCTGTGTACACTACTTTGCGAAAAGAAATTCTGCCTATCGGGGAACCCTGGCACAGCAGACCAGGCTCCCTCTAAGGTTGGCGAGCTTGCAAGCAGCATGGTGTTATAGTAGCAGTAGCAGTATTTCCTTCCTCAATACAGGTGCCTGCTACACTGTGGTCTGCACCAGTGATTTGAATCGAGGTGGTCTGACAAAGAATCGTAGGCGGTAAACCAAAGAAATGGAACGTTAGTCCCGCAGGTCAGGCGTACACGCACGCCACTGAGAGAGCTGTGCCGTCAGTCTGCTGACTTTCCACAATGTAGGTGGTGGGCTGTGGTCTCCTGGTGTGCCAACAGAGAACTGCATCATCTGAGGGCTGACCTGGAATGTTGTAGTTGAGGAGCTGTCGCCCTCTGGCGTGTCGGTGGGGAACTGCATAGCTTGAAGGTTGACTCGGGGGCTCTGTCAGGAAGCTGTTGACCTCTACCATGCTAGCAGGGAACAGCATCACCTGACTTATTTGGGTTTTTTTTTGTTCTTTTTTAGTGAAAACCGAGTATCTTTTATTTGTTACCTGTTCTGTACAAAAGACATGTTTATTGGAGTACAACACTGAATATGGGTGAGGGGGGAAAGTGCTTGGAGACAGTGTTGGGGATGTGGAGCGCCATATGAGGCTGACTCCCTAAACGTAAACACAAAGGCGCTTTCCGGGCGTTACAACATGGAGGGCTGCAGCTTCTCCCTGCTGCTGGAGTCCCTCTCGTCCCAGTCCCTTGGTTAGGAAGGCTGATTCTTCCTCCTCTTCGGCGTCTGGTCTCTCCCTGGATGCTGGGAGGGGGGCCCATACTCCAGGCATGGGAGGTTGGGCTGGAGGCTGTTGTCTGACCGGCTGAGAGTCTTGGCTCACCGGTGGCACTGTCTTCTTATGAGGGGTTGTGGGACTCGGAAACGAATTTGGGCTTAGCATCGCGCCAAGGGAGGATGCTACGCAGAGCTTCTGCCTGTTTCTTCCTCGTCTCGAACCTGGCCTTGATGGCGTCGAGTAACTGCCCAAACAGCCCCTCCATGGTCACTGGTTCATCCAAAAAAGACGTTCTGTCTCTGTCCAAGACGTCCGTTAGCGTAAGCCACAGGTTTCTCTGTATTACCATGGCGGACACCATTCATCTGCCAAGGAAGAGTGCCGCGGGCCCCGCGGAGAATGTAATCCAAAGAGACTCTCACCTCGTCGAAGAGAGGCAATAGCGGGCTTTCAGGGGGTGACAGCTTCGCTAGATCTGATAGATGCACCGCCTGGTGCATCTGCAGCATAGTTACTGAGCTCAGTGTGCGGGTGGCGCTTGCCTGAGCTCAATTCAGCTTTTCTAGGTGCGTGGCCAAAAACCTGCAATGTTTAGACAGGAGCGTGGGAGTGTCGCCGACACCGTGGTTATGAGCCGGAGCCAGATACACTGACAAGGATGGCTCCATAGGCGGCATGTTAACCGGGCCAGCTTTTTCGGTGCCATCCAGGTTCACATACTGTCATAATGTCACACCGTGGTGCGGCCGGACAGTGGTATACCCCATGATGACGTCAGTTTGGCACGAAATCCGGGTACATGGGTATGCTGTTTCTCACCGTTGCCAGCTTGGGGGGTAGAAAAAACCCCGTAAACCGCAATGGCTTCTGTGTAAGGGCAGGGGTAGATCATTCCACCTCCAGCTTCTACGCCGCCCGCCGAAATAGTGCAAGGAACAAGTTATCGTCTGGGCTAAGAAGCGCTGCGGCGGTGGCTGTTAGGCCTGGTGACAAACTCTCATCCTCCAACAGCCCGTGCACGTGTAGCCCGATGTCTAGCATGTCATCGTCCTCCTGGTGGACAGACGACCAAACTGGATTGTTTTCATAGTGATGGTCACCTATAAAACTACTAAGTCAGGAGAATCTGCAGACATTGTTGTTATTGTTCATCTACTGAGCATGTGCACAAGAACTGTTTCATTCACCGATGGTGCTTCTGCTATCTGTTTGGGAAAGAGCTATGGAGTGTTTCCAGAAAGTGTTGTTTTTGCCTATTTATATACCGAAAGACCCAAACTGTTTTCAAAAAGTTCCACCTTGGGAGAAGTTTTCAAAAAGTAGAATTTTCAGTCACTACGAGCACCAATGCCATATAAATGGGCCCAGAATGAACTAAAGTATTACATTTTGACTTGAAGTCATTGCAGTGTAACCGGCTCTTAGTTGTGTTCTCATGCTATGAAAACTCGTCTGTGTCGTTGGAGTTCATGGATTTTAATGAGCAATGACGCCACTCGTAGCCTAATGAGATGCACCTCTTTGTAACCTGAGGTCTGTACTATGACACTGGATTTTCTCTTATCTAAGTAACTTCAAGGATTAACTCTGGGTTTTCCGTACTACGACGCTCACTCACTTCTCACCGGGATAAATCCCCCCGATAACTGACGCTGATAGTCTAACCTGCTCTGGTACAGGATATGTACTAGTTAAGAGGTCAAAGCAACACCTCCTGACCTACCCATTCTTAAATGATGATGATTGGTGCACAGAGAGGAGAAAGTAATTTAGAGCTATCTTTTTGACATAATAAAATATATCCTCATTACTGAGGCTTCTTTACTTCTTCCAAGTCTGTTTAGCTCCATGAGGGTTGATCTGTAATAATGAAGTTAATGATCACACCTGATAGAATTGCAGAAACATGAATTTATGGAACGCAGAACTACTTGTGCTGGTGATGAAATAATATTCCAACACAAAACACTCAAACAAGAGAAATTCAGCCTTAAAACAACTAGATGAAAACTATAAACTAAAAGAAGATCAGTGAGAAAGCCCTGTCCGAAACGTTTCTGCTCTAATAAAGTGAAACCGAGTGATCACAGTGCCGTGCTATCCTTTTATATCGCTGGTGAATTATTATATAATTTCACGAAGTCACGCACTAACAAGTCAAGAATGTTCTGGCTTTGGCTGCAGCAGCAGTGTTGCTTTAGCCTGGTGGATGTATTTTGATTCTTCATATTTTCAGAGTATAATTGATTATTCCGTAATCTGTAAACTGCTCTGAAGAGTTTCTCCGTGTGTGAGATTGGTCAGATGCTGCAAACTCCGCCTCTTTCATGTGAACGCACACACGTAGGTCTGGGTTGAACTAGTGAGTTGATGACTTGCTTCGTAGTAAGTTATCGCACGTTATCGCACATGTCTGGATAAGTCAACTGAGGAAACAGCGAGCGATCCTGGATATGTTGATCACGGTTCGTAGTACATGCCCCTGGTCTTGTCTGGGTGGAACTCATTGCAGCTCTGTCCATATGATAAAATAACCTCTAAAAGAAACTAGGTTGATTGTTCGATTGAAAACTCTCTGCAGTGATCACTTCACAGCTCAAAATTTGAGTATTTTTATTATTTTGAAATCCAGACTTTATATAATCATTCAAATTCAGTTAAATGGTTCATAACAGTCTTTTCTGGAGTGTAACACATGGATTATTGATTTGCAGAGACTTAAATCCAACGGAGATGTTGAGGAATGACCTAACTGAAAACTAGCATGTCCTGCTGTAATATTTTTACTTAATAATGACCTGAACACATTTATATCGTTGTAAACAGAAAAGCAGGTCAGTACAACGGGTGCACTGTTTTTTCTTTTAAAAACTTCTCTTCAATATTTAATTTGGCATCTGAAACAACGTTTTATTATTAATGCTCACAGCAAATGCTAAAGGTCATTTCCTTCCTGTTAACAATGTGCATTGTGGATGAGATTTTAACAGGCATATCAACAGGTCAGCCACGCCTGACTTGAGAATGGGTTTGTTTTCATGGGTGATAGTGAGGCTGTATCGTTTAATATGCACCAGGGCTGTGAACAGTATGCATAAAACTATTCTAAATGGAAAATACTGGATGAGAACTTCCCGGCGGGTGGTTGAACTTGTCAGGTTAAACTTGTAATTTAAATCCGAGGAAAGCAAGAGTTGGACTCTGCAGCTCCATATATTAGATACTTCCTTCATGTTTCCCACTATTGTGCCTCATCATGTGAACGCGTATTTGAAATTCATGGTTGCCAGTGTTTTAGTTGTCTACTTTATCGGAGAGGGTTTGCTGACAGACACATATATATAATACAAGGATTTTCACCGAGCATCAAAAGCAAGGAGCTCAGTGTTCAGTAGATTAATGCTGCTTCTTAAATACTATACAGTTGAAAAGCATTATAGTCAATTTCTAAATACTACATTACTACATTTGTGAGTATATGCTTTTTTTTGGATGAGCTGTTTGTGTGTTGCATCCATACAAAAAGTGCTAAAGTGCCTCAGCCTAAAAAGAATATGAAATACATGAACAGGATTTAATGAAACATTTATTTTCAGATACTAACTAGCTGAAATAAATACATACTCAGAATTATTTAATTAAAAGAAAAGAAAAAAAATCTAAATTACTAAATTTGGAAGTTTCATTGTTAGAATAGAACATTTTCATTGTCTCATAATTTGATTGAAATTCTTCAGGATGCTCTAGTTCTTTATCATGCGACTGCAGCTCAATGAATAAATTATTAATTGTGTTGTTGCTTGTGGCATCAATCATTCAATCTACAAAACAACATCAAACAAGTCGGTGCCAGATGTTTGTCTTTGGTAGAGAACATTTATGACCTTCATGGGAATAACCAGAATGCAAAGACGGGGGAATGTTGAAAGGGAAGTGTGATGAGATGTCTCATGAAAATGAGAGGAAACCAGATTTAAAAAAGAAAAGAATTGATAAAAATAAATACTGTTAATGTTTTGTTTTTGTTGAGAGATTGTCATGTAACTGTGACATATCAATGTATGTAGTGAGAAAAGAAAGGATGCTCAGTGCTTAAAGTTCTTCTTCTCTAGTCTAAACCTATAGCAGCGAGGAAATTAAGGTAAAAGGACCATTTCACACAGCGATTCATTGTTATAACAAATACTAGACCAAGCTATGGATTGATAACTATTTATATTTTTGCGACACAATGGTTGCTGTGCTAATGGCTGCGTATGTCTGTAAACCAGGCAGTTAAAGTTGTGTGCTCAGTCATTCTGTGGCCTCAGCTCTTTATATGTTGCAGTCACGCAGCAGAAAATCATTAATGCTGCGCTGATGTCACACAACGGGTTCTGCATTCGTGTATCGGTGCTTGTGTCGGCATTAGCAGTAGAGACATGGTCACAAATGCAACAATGCCTTCCCTCTATGAGGTGATTCGTTGTTAATATGCCTCTTTAAATGCTAATGAGGGAGAAGAGATTTAATTAGCAACACTGTTTCCTCACCACGTAGCGTGGAGCCAAGGCTGTCTACCTGCAAGTGTGAAATCTCTCCGTCGCCACTGCAGATAATGGTTTTCACCCCCTCCTGTAACTCCATTCATCCATATTCCTCCCCTTCTGGCAGCTGCTCACAGCCCGCTGCACAACAGTAAATCAGGAGGTGTCATTTTTCCCTGACAGACTGCACGGGCCAGCTTCACCACCCCGGTGCTGCCCTGCGTCCGGAGCGCTGCACAGAGCGCCGTCACCGTGCCGGGAGTCGTGTCTCCCGTGCGGTGTGTCCCGGTGCACTCTCCTGTGTCCGTTCACAGCAGACCGGAAGTGCTCTGTGATGAGACGCGGCCGTGTGTCCGCGGTGCCCTCCCATCTGTCCCGGTCCGGGCTACGTGGCACTCCGCATCCCTCACCGGGCGGAAGCAGCTGTTCGACAACTAAGGCCACGTTAACCCGTAGCTGGGTTAAAAAAAAACCCTGATATTTACCCCTCTATGTGTAAAAAAACCCTTTGTTTACACCTGATCGTTTACAGTAAAAAGTCTTTTACACAGACCGCATATCCACCTGGTTTAGAGCTACTATGAGCATGCCAAACCTGTAGGGGGCAGTGTAATGAGAAGCACGAATGACACGAATAACTTCCTATTCTTGCTTCAATAAAGACGGTTGTTGATCGGACCGACGTAACAGAGCGTTTGTGATTATAAATGCAAACATGTTTGTACAAACGTAAACACAAGCATTGCTTCCACTGGACCCATTATCACAGCAAAACTGTAAACACGGGTCGCACACTGATGACACAGACCATGATGACGATTGTGACGTCACAATCCGCCTTTACATGCAACGAGAGACCGGCTTTTTGTCCAGATTTCCACTTTGGCTGGAGTTTTCAGGAATCATCATTTGAGGTTAGTCATAGCTGCGTTTATGTGTAAAAGCAGGCCAAAACGCAGAGGAATGTCACTGCTTTTTTAAAAACCAAGGTACTTGTAAACTTGGCCTCAGTTTAAAATCACGGCGGGGAAGTTAAAAAAAAGAAAACAAAAGCCGAGTCGGAACTAAAACAAACATTGGCAGCTGCCCAGAGCGCAAACTCAACAGGGGCACACCGTGAAGTAGCTCAGATGCAGTCTTCAGAAATAAGGTTTTCAGAAATATCTGAAAACAAATGAGTCGCAATGTTAAAATGCCGCTTAATATATGACAGCTGTGACTGATGCGATCAGGTGCTCATTAAACTGTTGGAAGGCTTGTTACCAAGCTACAGGGCTCATATGAATGATGCAGGACACCCATTCAATACGTATGCTGTATTGTGTATCTTGATTAATGGATTTAAATATGAATTACATTTCCACATAAGCTTGACATACTACAGAGCACTTATGTGGGTTTTTTTTCATCTTCATGATGCATTTTTTGACGCATTTTATGACTTTATGGACTTTACACTGTTACAAAGGTACTTTGAAATCCAATCCTTCAAATCAATAATACTGAAAAAGCGTTTAATGTCGCTTTAACGTCGCCCTATGAGCACTACAGCTTGGTAACAAGCAGGAAGACGGCCTTCCAACAGTTTAATGAGCACCCGAACAGCTGTCATCTATGAATTGGCATCTTAATATTGCGGCTTATTTGTTTTCAGAAATACATTTCTGAAAACCTTATTTCTGAAGACCGCATCTGAGCTGGTGTAAGGTGGAGTTTGCGATCCAGGCAGCTGCCAATTTTTATGCTTTAGTGGACTTGGCTTTATTTTTTTTAACTCCCGCGCTGTGATTTTAAACTAAGTCGTCTATCTGGGAATGGTATATCTGGGCTGAAACCAATACATAGGGATAGCGTGGCGCTGTGCTTGTCATGGTATGTACGGCTGTGCTGACACGCTGGATGTACATGTGAACAGGCCTAGTTAGAGCACAAGTGTGTTTGCTGGGGGAAAGTGATTCACTGCGCCAGACAATTAAACCGACTTGAAGATGGGGTCATCTTACACTGGTAATCTTCTCTGACACACAAGCTTGTTTTTTTGACATGGTTCACTTATCGGCTACCAGTACCTGATGACTACAAGTGGCGAGGGGCTAAAGAAAATATAGCTGCTTACATGGCTGCAAGATATCCACTCTTCCCTCTCCTGCCGCTTTCTGTTAAGGTCAGATGCAAAAAGCCGAGGAGTCTGCTGTTTTTAGTGCGCGGTCAGCACTTAGCTCCAGCATACAGCACTCGGCAAGCTGGTGTTTTATTTGTACTGAAACGGCCTGGAGATCAGCATTTCATATTTATTTATTCACCTAAACATGTACTTTCCGGGCTGAATGCATGTTGTATTATTCAAGTTGCTGCGACATGGGAAATAGCTGCTATACATCTACATATGCACACACATATATACACGACTTACAAAAAGTTAAGGATATTCCACTTTTGATTGAAACTCCAGGATGAACCTAAACCCTTTACTTAATGTGATTTTCTAAAGTTTCGAATGCACATGTCCAGCTGTTCAATGATTCCGTACTATTTGTAGAAGGTGTTCTGAAACAATGAGCTTAACAGAAAAATGAATGGATCAATACATTTTCTGACTATTTAGATTATTTGCTGTTGCTGCTGAATGAGGATAAACTGACTGTCTTCCTCACCAGACTTCATCCCTGTACCCAGAAGTCGATCAATCCACATTCGTTAACTCTGGACTCCCATTAACTTGTGGATCCGTCTCACTGCGCTGTTATTTCAGGTTCCAGCTTCACTTCACTTCACCAGTCTATAACACTATTACACAGACCAATGATGTTTTTTTCTTGATGTGCAGCTGCTGCCCTGGTGGACTCTCCGCTATATCAAGCTACACCAGCAGATCCTGGAGGCCACCTCTGAACAGCTCTTCAAGCTGGCCCAAAGCAGCATTGAGAAAGGTCTGTCAACTCCTTCCATGTCTGTACCTTGTGAACTTCAGTCTTCATGTGTTATACATGATGTGTGACATCCTCAGGACTGATTGAATGTTTAGAATGGGAAAAGTTGTTCCCTTTGCCAACACAAAACTGATTTAGTGTATTCCATTTACGGCCAAAAACTGCATTTAAAAAAAACCCAGTGTAAAACCTGCCTACAGAATCAGTCTGTCAAAACAAAAATGACAAAATAGACCAGAAAACAGAAAAAACTAGAAAAGCACTCCGCCAAGCAGCTCAGCTTCCCCATATTTTAATGTGAAACAAAAATAATAGTCCTAAATTTATTTGATCTATTTTATTATATTTCTTGAACAACAAGCTAATAAGCTTGAAAACTGTTGCCAGCACAGTCTACCGACCTAAATCCCATAGAGCTGGTTTGAGATAACTGGACAGAAGAGTGAAAGTAAAGCAACCTCCAAGCGCCACACATTTATGA
>OMNM01030393.1:0-11125 GCA_900302745.1 Parablennius parvicornis
TTTCACAGAGGGATTAGTCCTGCTGAGTGAGTCAGCTCTAATCTGTGATCAGGTGACCCCACCTCATGCCAAGGTCACTTCCAAGAGACGGCCTGAACCTGTTCACGTTCTGTGTGTTCTGCCAGGGGATGTTTGTGTTTTCTGTTTGTACGGTTGATGAAACAGAGTGACGGGGACACGCACATGGACGCACGCACGCACGCACGCACACACACACACACACACAAACTAACTTATTGACTACAAGAACAAGTGGAATCACAGTCAGAAACAATATTTCTGTTGGAGAGCATGTTGGTTGTTTTTGATTATTACTACTACTACTACTGTTATAACTAGTATTGCTACTACTAATGCTATCGCACTACTATAGCTTCTACTACTGCGTCAGATACATCTACTGTTAAAGGGAATACTACTCCTACAACTGCAACTGCTGCTGTTTCTACAGCTACTACTAGTTAAAGTACTCCCACAACTACTACTATAGTTAGGTCTGATATGAAAACTTCTTTTATGAATCCATCTACTATCAAAACCAGGACTAGTACAGATACTTCTGCTATTACGAATGGTGATGTTACAACTACTGCAACAATCATTCTAACTAGAAAATACTATTATTATCACTAAAGATATTACTATTGTTGTATTTAGCACTAATACTACTGATTCTACAATAAGTGTTACTAATACTGCTGCTAAAACTCCAATCACCAGTGTTACTATTTTACATTGCTACTACAATTGCTAGTACTACTCCTTCCACTGTTCTAACTAGTAATATTATTAATACCAATAAGGCTGTTAGTACAGACACTACAATTATCGATGTTGTGCTACACTGCTACTACATATAATGTCACCGCACCCACTACTATTCAAAGTATTCCTGCTATGAATACTACAGCTATGTCTAACACGGAAATGACTTTATTAATAGTTACTCCAGTTAATTACTCCCACTATTTTGATAACTACTATTACTACTACTTCTACTACTGCTGTTTCTACTAGGACTGTTACTACAGCTGTTATCTAAAGCACTACTACAGCTATGTCTAATATAAAAAATACTTTCATGACTACTATTACTACTACGACTACACCACATCTACTACTTCTGACTCTAACTACAGCTGCTTCAACTGCTGAAACTGCAATCACCAATGCTACTACTTTATATAATACTACCACTATACAACTACTCCTACCAATACTGCGACTACACTTACTGGTAATATTATTATTATGGATACTTCTGCCATTGCTAATGCTGCTGCTACTACATCTACTGCTTCAACTACAAAAACTACAGTGACTATAGCGACTGCTATCTCACTGCCTCTACCGCTGCTAATACTACTCAGTAGTAGTAGTTCAGTTAGTACAGTAGGAAATATTCCTACCACAAGGTTGTGGGTTCAATCCCCGGTTCACATGTCAGTGTGTCATATGGAAGCCATCACCATCAGTGTGTGAGTGTGTGATAAGACTGTCAGTGTCAAGTGTTTGAAAACTGCTGAGTGCTGAAGGAGTATAAGTGAAGTACTGCTGCTGTACTGCTTCGATTAGATCTACTACCAATACTACCACAACAACTACTAATAACAACAGAAACAATGAGATACTTCAGGGTCCAAAGTATCAGTAAAAAGCTGGAGCGCCGAGTTAAACACGCAGTGAGAGACAGTTGTACCAATATGAAAATTTCCTGAGAAGAAAGGAGGAAGTGATGACAAGAACTGTGACGCACAGACAACTGTTGGTAGTTTTTTTTCTTTTTTAATCACTATAGTTAAACGTCAACGGTAAATGTTGACAAAGAGTCACAGTCTCTGAAGATTAGTTGTTTGATAAGAGCTCCATTAAAAAGCTGTGATAGTTTATGTTCATTTACTGTTCAGCAGAACTTTTAGTTTCAGAATGAGATGAAAGGTTTAAAAAAAAACAACAACAAAAACCCAACTGGATTTTTGTTGAATATTTCATAGTTCTCCGTCACGATGGAGAACAAAATGATGACACGACAGATAAAAAGATTTAGCGCTAAGCTGCAGAGCATGAATCGAGAGTTTGTTGCAGGCTTGTTAGGCACCGGATTACATAACAGCACAGAGCTTTTCATGACACAGTGTTTACCTCCAAGAGTTCTGTACTAAACCGAATCTCCTCAGAGCAGAAGCTCTGGCTTCGGATTGTGACACTACATTTTTATTCACCACATTAGTGGAATTGTTTTGAAGAAAAAAGGCAAAACAAGAATATAATCCTTCAACTCAGCCAAGAAGACACACGCATATTACACAGCAGAGTTTGTAGTCAATTTTATTGAGCAGGACGCTCTGGTTCCTTCTGCGATTGAAGCTGGTTGTTTTAACGTGAGCATGCAAAGTGTGTGTGGCCTCTTAAGCCAACAGTCATGCTGTATGGTGTGGCTGACACAGGACATATGGATCTCTAAATATAACTCAGGATTTACCGTTCGCTCTCGTGATGCAACCTCCCTACAGTTTTTTATCTGTTGTGCGCCGGACGGGAGCTTCTCTCCTCCGCAAACATTTGAACATCAAGTTAACATGAGCTTCACAGCAGGAGCTGAGAAATCTGTACTTTTAGTGCAAATATTAAAGGGATAACTCTAATATGAAAATCATGCCACTGTTGTCCACCGGGTGGCAGTGTGGAGTCACTTTGCTCCAGCTCGTCTGAACCTGGGTTTGATAGCTCTGGTTCACCTTTTCATTTGATGCTGCAGAGCTTCAGTTTACGGAGAAGATTTGACTTTAGGGGTCAAACATGCAATTCTAGACAGAAACTTTAACGTTAAACTTCTCATGACGAACATGTTCCTGCGGGAAAAATCGCTCCACGTTTCTTTTTTTAATGGTTAAACCTCGATCTGGTCTAATTTGTGGTCAGTCTTGATGTCAGTCAATCTGAGTAGTTATTAAGAGTAAGTTAGTCAATTACCAAAAACCTAATTCCCAAACTGCTTCTCTGAGTGACTCAAAACACCACCTTCTGGTTTCAACTCGTATTGCAAGACTGAGCAGGCAAGTTGGATAACTTACAGACTTTAGTGGATATACAAGCAGGATTAAACTAAACTGTGAGGTGATATTGAACTGTGTTTATCAATATAACTCAAAGCATTCAATTACAAATGTATCTTTAAGCTGAACTTCAAAATGATGCCATAATATCTCATAATCATTTTAAATATGAGGTCAACTATCACATTCTTTAAAATATTCAAATATTTTGAGTAATTTTGACTTAAAAGCTAATATGGTAAAGGATGACACAAAACATAGTGAAAAATCTCAATTTATGTAATAAAATATCAGCACTAAATGTGAGTCACGTGCAAGTATCACAGTGTGAATTAAATTATGGGAAAAATAAAGTTTTCCATTCTATTTTCTGAGATGCACATGAAGAGTTTTTCCACCTGTGTTGTTTCCCTTTGACAAAATATCATGTTAATGTGATGTTTAGTCATGATCATATTTGGGAAAAGACAGAATACAGGCTGTCTTTGCAATCACGAAAATAACGGTGTAATCATCGGGGTGAAACCACAGCTGTGTCAGCAGACGTCAGTAATATGGAAACCTGTTTAGTCTGGTTCAAACCTGTAGATGATGCCTTTGCTGTGCAGGAACATGAGGGCCGAAGTGATCTCCGCCGTATAGAACCGTGCTCTGCCCTCTTCGAACTTCCTGGACTTCTGGATGTGGAACATGAGATCGCCGCCATTCACAAACTCCATCACGAAGAAGAGCCGGTCCTGATGAGGAATCAGCAGAGGAACGTCAACGCCGGTGAACACGGAGCGCGGCGGCCTCACAGGAGCTCGCAGCTCATTAAACAGCAGCAGAACCAGCAGCCAGGCACCGACTGAGATTACTTCCAGGGCGTTACATGACTGCTCCTCATAAATTTCCCGTCTGTATAATGGATATCTGTGCAACCAGCCGCTGTTTAAACTTACAGGGGGGGGAAAAAATGTGTAAAATACTGATCAAAGTCATAAATCTTTCTTTCTCATTACAGGTTATGGTCGATAGGTGATGTGGAAAATGGGGGCCTGGAGGGAAAAAACACTGCAGGAGGACATGATTTACAGACGTGGTCATAAGACGTCCCCGGTGATCAGGACATTCAGGGACAGTCTGCGGTTTTGAATTATCCTCCTTTGTAAGTTAGAAATTACTCAGAAAATGTCGAACGGGTATGTGTTGGGCTGAATGAGAAAGCAGCAGCAGCACCCTGACATCTGCACAGTTCTACAGTCTCATGAGGAAATACAATTCAGATCATATTGCATATTTTTGTTTAGTTTTCTTTCTCGAATACAAGACTTTGTATGAACAGGCACAAACCAGAGGAGCAGTTCAACAAATCACCACATTCTCAGCCAATGCTGTGTGGAGATGAATTATTTGCTGCCTGTGAAGCCAAACTCCAGAAGTCAATGCAACTGTAACCAGATTGTCAATACTCTAATTACCGTCTGAATAAATGCAATTTAGGGTGAATTTAAAAAAAAAAAATTTATTCAGAATTTGCATGTCACTTGCAGACCAGCTCGGTCACAACTGGCCTTCCTTTACGTTGAAAGGTGCCCACTTGAGGGGCAGCCTTCCAGAGACAATTCATTTAGTGTAAAAAAACAAAACAAAAAAAAAACAAAAGACGATGTTCCCCAACTCCAACTGACACAACCACAAGCACGCCTCACTTCCTCTGCGCTCCCGTCACGGACAGTAAATCTCAACTGACAAGTTTGACTGGAGAATTGACTGAAGAATTGTTCAAAAGTGCGTCATAAGTTCTGCTCTTTTCTTCACGACCAGTTCAACTTTCAAGTATCTGGCAGGTTTTCGTTTCCTTTTTTTTTTTTAATATTATCAAATGTTTGTGAAAGTATAGAGAAAGTGATGTTACAGATGTTTGATATTTGTCTGTGATTGGTCGGTGGGAGAACACAGACATGCTAGTGGTCAGACGGTGAAGATGGATTGTTAATGACTCTCAACTGTAAAACTACCAAGACCGGGAGACTACGGAGGGGAAGTCATGACAACTCATTGTCGTTATTGTGCATCTACTGAGCATGTGCAGTAGCAGCGCCTTCTACATGGATACAGAGTGCGAACACTTTCCCCCATTTCCATGGAGACGGAGCATTTTCTAAAACTTACATTTTCAGTGACTCCCAGCTCCGTTGTTGTGCAAACCGACACCCAAAACGCAATAAAGGTTTAGCTTTCTCACTCGGAAACGTTGTGTAAATGAGCCCCAAGAAGGTAACCGTTCATCTGAACCATGATTGGGTTTAAACTTCAGTTTTCAAAAATAAGACTTCTGAAAAATGTTTACATTTTATTAACATTACATTTCAATATCAGTGATGTGATATACAATTATGTGATACAAATGTGACAGTTCAGCCACTTCACAATGTAAAAATACTCTTTTAAATAAATATAAACTATTTGCATCTTAATATTAGTCAATATTTTGCAAATAAATATGATATCCTGAACTAGCCTGTGTGTCAACAGTTGTAGTAGCATGTACAACACAGGCTTTCACCAACATCAGTCTGCAGAGGAACATGAAATCACGTTTGTGATTTCAAGAACAAATTTGGATCATTTTGTTGCACTTTTGGCTGAAACTCAAGGAGAAAGTTCCTCTCTGAACAGAGCCACTGTTCAAAACGACTAAATTACTCTTGTTATCGTCGCCCTTCTCAGAATGTGCTCGGACTTGTTCCAGTAACACAAAGAGAAACTGTGAATTTGTCATTATTTGAAGGTTATGCTGTCATCTGACTGGAATCTTAACTGTGGCCGCTGAATAGAAACGAGTTAAACACCCCTGATGTCAATGAAAAAAAACTAGAAATATTGAATTTTTACCCAGTTGAAAAATATTTGTATTAAGCTGATATATTTTGAACAGGTAAATTAATATCAGTGGATACTGATTTGATTTGTCAGTTAAATAAAGTTTTTTCCAGCTTTGTGTTCCTGGAGCTGATGCCAGCTGATTCAGGGTGAACCTGGAAATCAGTCCGTCACAGGACACACACAGAGACACGTCAGACGCCAACAAGCAACCGAGCTCCAGTGCATGTCTTTATAACTGTGGCGGGAAATGACCACACCACAGCCTGGAGGTTAGAGAGACAGATTATCACCTGACCTCACAGCCCCCCACAGCATCCAGTATGTACAGTTATAAAGATCCTTCTAAACAAGATGGATTGGATGAATGAATTTATTTCAGGTCTTCACCCTGTGGCTCTTTAGCTCCGCTGCAGTAGCTCCATGAAGCTTTCAGAAAACTCTGTAAATAAATATTTTGTTTTCATTTTCATTATCCATGCATACCAAAATATTTTTCAAAAATCTCCTTCTTTATTGGCTAAAAGCAGATAAAGAAGGCAAAACCACTGAAACAGC
Organism: Parablennius parvicornis; assembly: GCA_900302745.1. Taxonomy (NCBI): domain Eukaryota; kingdom Metazoa; phylum Chordata; class Actinopteri; order Blenniiformes; family Blenniidae; genus Parablennius; species Parablennius parvicornis. The sequence continues at coordinate 6,480 of OMNM01030393.1, forward strand.
CAGAATTACAAAAACAGATAAAATAGCTAAGGGTTGTTTACACAGCAACAATTTCAAATGAAAAAAACTAAACTTTCATTGTGTTCTGGGGAAATGTTTTTTGTGACAACGGTGCTCGGAGCCACTGAAAACACGACTTTTTTGAAAACGCTCTGACTCCCTCACCATGTAGACTCTACTTGGTGAGGGAGTCAGAGCGTTTTAAAAAAAAGTCGTGTTTTCAGGGGCTCCTTGTGAAGCGGTGCTCTTATACTTTTATGTGTGAAATACGTCAGTGAAGGTTGAAGTATTTAAAGCTGATTATGGTTGTTGAGTGTGAGCCTGCAGAGCTGCTCTGCTTGTGAGGCATCACTCCTTTCTTCAATGTCTCGCACTGATGAGTGAGAAGCTGCTGCCCCCTGCTGGTCAACATACGCAACTGCCCAGAAAAACCTGAACAAAGGAAATACGAGCGTTTCACACTAACTGAAGGGTGATGGAGCTGCATTTAGATATGATCATAGGTTAAAACCACAAATAAAACTAAATGTAGAGAAGAAGTCTGCAGCTGTTTGTGGCTCTACAGCCTGTCTGCGTTCTATCTGAAGCTCTCACTACATTGTATTTAACGTTTTAGCCTTTTCTTTAATTCATTCACACACCAGGCTCATTTTCAAATGGACACTTGTCTCGTTGTGAAATTGCTTAAAGGGTTTAAATTGCTTTTAAAAAAAGAAAGAAAGTCTAAACCACTTATTGATGATGGCAAGAAAACTGCTGTATTTGGAAATAATCCAAATACAACTGAAAAAATCCTGATATTATTGTTAAGATTAAACTGAGCTATTTTGCTTGTTAGATGCTTTAATATGAATTACGTCTTTATATAAAGTCTGCAACTATCATACCTGTCATTTAGGGTTTGTTTTTTTTTTTCGTTTTAAATCAGGGGTGTCAAACACATTTCAGTTTGGGCCATTTTCATCTTGAGTGGGTCAGACTGGAATAATAGTGGAATAATAACCTTTAAATTTAAGCTGTGAGGTTTTTCTTTGTTGTGGTGCAGAGTATAAGTGATGAAAATGTCGATATCTTCACAAAACCAAACAATTACTAATGAAAATGACTTCAATCTCAATATAAAGACAATTTTAATGAAACACTCTGGTGCAAAATCCAAAACCCTTCTCCTATAGCTGTTGCATTATGGGTGTTTTTACAGACTCAGCCTGACAGCGCAGATTTGAGGCTAGTTTGATAGCAATGAGGTCGCTAGCTCTCTTGGCAGCTTCACTGAATTCTCAGCTCGGGTGTCAGTGTTGTGTTGAGTCACAACTCTTAAGAGATTTGTTTTTGTCTCTTACGGGTCAGTTTTGTCCCAGGGGCCAGATAATTTGTCTCTGTTACAGTTCCAATTGTGTTTTGGTGACACTTTACCCTTTAGTCTTTGTGCAGGCATCTGTATGAATTAAAGAGACTCCGATTTGTAATGACTCCAAACTGAAGGTGTTATTGGTGCCGATGAAGGCAGCGCGCTGCGCCGTGTGCTCACCAAGGTCTGGAAGCAGCAGTATAACTGTGTGAGGTACGGATGATCGCGGGCCAGATACAGAACTCTCTTCTCCGTCATGGTGCACTCCACGTCGTCGTCCTGCAGAATGATGTCCTTCTTCAACACCTTGATGGCGAACACTCGCTCGTTGCTGTTTAGTCTCGCCAACATCACCTGAAACACAAAACGATCGCAGCGGAGCTACAGTTACATGGAAATGAAGGAGAGTTTCTTGGTTGTCATCAGATATGATTTAGAATCATGCAAACGGTGCTCATGATTACAAACACACACCAGAATAGTAACAGTGTTGAAGGAAGCAAGTTAACATTTACATATAATCACTAATTGAATAAACATTTTCCCAGAAGGCTTGTGGATGGTGCAGGTGCTCGTTGGAAACTTCCAGAACATGGAAGTTTTCTTATTGAGAAAGAAACCCCCGTCTCATCACCAGTGTTAGTGTGTGGGAGGAGGATTCTATCTCCAGTAGCACTTACATCTGCTGAGGAGCTCGCGTCCTTTTTCAAACACACACAATGAAAACATTAAAAATAGAGCAAAACGATGTACGGTTGATTCACTCAAACACATTCTGCTGAGAAGTGCAACCTACAAGAAACTCTGACTCCCAGTGGAAACATTTAAAAGAGCTCACTTCCCTTTTCTTGTCTCTATACAGTTGGAAAATGAAAACACGCAGAATCTTCTCTAAAGTCTTCTTCTTTTTTAAACTTTGTAAACTGGACTATTGGTAAATGGGAAATCACTCAATACTTAATACAACATTTAATCTCACATTAATAATCAAGTATTTATTATTCCTTATTAAGAGAGAGAGAGAAAAAACACTCATAGAAATATACTTACAGAGAAAACAATATAAAATGTGACATAGACATATAAACGCGCTTAATCTTGATAGAAATCTAAATACAGACATAAAGAGACTGGAGCTCAATAGAACGAGAATAGCGCCAATAGAAATATACATACAGAGAATAAAGCTTCATAGAAATATGCATCCAGAGACTAAAGCATGAACTCGAGAGAAATATATGACAAGAGCCAATAGAAATATACATATGAGAGAAAAATGCAATTCAACAGAAAGAGACTAGAGCACCCTGCAAATATAAATGGAGAAAGAATAGAGTTCAATACGAATATACAATGAACAACAATTTAAACGCTCAAAGAGCTAAGACTTGTTCTGTGTACACAAAAGACCTATTTCTCTGAAATATCGTTCACAAATGTGTTTAAATCTGTGTTAGTGAGCACTTCTCCCTGGCCTGAGATACAGTAGTCCATCCACCTCACAGGTGGCAGATCAAGATGCAGATTAAACAGCAGGATTATCACAGAGGTGAGCTTCAGCCTGGCCACAATAAAAGGAGATACACTATATTTGAGATAAATAGGTATTTTATGTACATAGAAAATGTTCAGCTCGAGAAAAAACTAAAGTGTGGCATTTACGTTTTCGTTCATTGTGCATAGAAAAACATCAGAGCGAGGCTGAGAAATATACTACTGCGCCATAGAAATATACAGAGACTGAGAAAAGGAAACATAGACAAAGACTAGAACCTGATAGAAACATCCAGAAAGAACAGAGTTTGACAGACAGACAAAACAGATATGAAGATGCATCTGGAGGGACAAGAACTCTGATAAAATACTGAGAGAACAGAGCTCCGTAGACAGATAGACAGTAGGTGGTTACCTTTCCAAAGCTGCCCTTGCCCAGCACTTGAAGGAAGGTGAAGTCTGATATTCCCAGTCGGGGGGTCTGCTGCTGGGGGTCCACGCTCTCCCGCCTCTCGGACAGCGTCCTCCTCGGCTCCGTGTTTTTGAGCTGTCGGTGGAAACACAGCCGACTGTTTACAGTCACATTCCGACCAGAACTCCAGCTCACCGAGTGTCACTGTCTGGTTCCGTACCACCGAGTTCCGTTTGGCCAGCCCCTCGGCCTGCAGGCCCATCTCCGCCAGCTTGTTGGCCAGCTCCGCGCTGTTCACCCCGCAGCTCGGGGCCACGTTGCCTTTACAGCGGATGTGGACGTTCATTTTGCAGACTGAAAGGAGGAATCACGCAGACAGAAAGACTCAGAGACGACGTTAATGAGACCTGGACGCGATGACTCGAGGTCTTTCCGGGAGTCGTACTTTTACAGTGCAGCCCCTGACGGACGATCCCCCACAGCAGTGAGCCGCAGTGGTCACAGAAGGTGGGCGACTTGTAGTTGTGGATGTTGAACTTGTGGGGGACGTTGATGCTAAAGCCTTGGTTCGTGGGCTCCTGGGAGACACCACACAGAGGAAACAAGAGCTGTGTTGCAAGAGCAGGTCCAACGGTGACATCTCTATATAAAAAAAACTTGTGTGTAACGCGTTTCTATTTCGGTCATTTCTGCTTCGACTCAAGGAAGACAAACTTACTTTCAGCAAAATCTATAATGAAGCTGATCTGTCATATCTGACTACTAAAATGAGTATAGAAGTATTTATAGAAATATGAAAACGTGTGCACAGCTTCCACGGATCAGCCTTAACATTAAGACCACCTTATTCATCATAGATAGGTTCAATGTTAGCTCTCCAAGCAATAAACTGCTGAATTTATGAGCCTTGCACAGGGATGGGCTAATGCAATTTTTCTTGCTGAGGAGACTGGGATCATTAGTGTGTGAAGGTGACTGTTGCAAACTTTTTATGACACTTTCACATCTGCAGAGCCCCATGCAGTGTTGTGCTGGTGCAGTGCAGCAGTGAGAGGGACAGGAAGAGGCTAAACAAGCTGTTTAGGACTGTTTCTTCACCTCTGAGCTGCTGCGAGGGCTGGATTTCCTCAGTGTAGGATAAATAACGTTCGATCTTATAATATTGCCAAACATAAGAAATCCTCACACTTTGAGGAGAAAATGCTCTGTTGGCACTTTATCTCTCAGTGGTAAAGTCTAAAAAAGTGTTCTGGTTCAGTGACTGACTCAGACAGAAAACAGGAACCTGCACCTGGGGTGTGTCAGTGTGTAGGAGAGGGGCGACTGTTTCTGTTGATCCTCAATTACAAGAATTAAAAAAATATATATATATATAATTTCTCCATTAAC
>OMNM01030394.1:0-13998 GCA_900302745.1 Parablennius parvicornis
GGAGCTGATAGAGATGTGCTGAGTATGTGCCACGGATAACAGGCTTTATATGGGCAGTTTATTATCGCTGAGGTTTTATTACCATCATCAGGGATGGGATGCAAGTCTGCGTTTCTAAACCCTCTTTAATCTTGGGCAGGATATCTCTGATTACTCTTCCCGCTGCAACAACAGCTTGCATTTCAGGTCACAAATCAGGGACTCTCGGCTTCATTTACTTACAAGTTTTAATGATTTCTGCTTGGATTTTGGAGTCGAACATCTCCTAATCAACTCAATTTTGCAGTTATGAAAGTTGTGTGTCATGTGTGTCTTGTGTCTTCTCCTTGGTTGATCGCCCTCTGAATTGTCCCCGCTGCGATGGACGGATGAGCAGGTTTCTTATAGACTGTAAAGGTGTGAAACCTCTCTGAGCGATAAATTTTAATGGAGGCAGTCTGCTGTGACTGCTTTTGGAGGAACTGGGGAAAGAATGTGCTGGTTTAGTTCATGATTTGCAGAATGAGTCTGTTATCTGCAGAGATTAAAGTGTGAAAATGTCCAACATTTAGAATGCACTAACTGACCACAAGTGGACATTAACTAGAAACCGAGCAGCCATGTGAAAACAGAATAAATAAATTCTGCCTGCAGCTCGACATGCCTGTATTTATGAGACCGTTACATCTGCATCTTGTATACAGTCGATCACTTTAAATGGTACACTAGCCTAAATGGCTGAATAACAAGGACGAGAGTGCTGCTGAAGCTGCGAAACAATAAAAATGTAAATTACAAAGGCAGCAACATGTTGTAAAACTGTAAAACATGCAAACTGATTCAAAAGAAGATCAGGCACACAAAATGGCACACGCACCAGCTTCTCACAAGTTTCAGTGTTTACTATCCTACAAAATTTTCCTAAGGTGAGTCCATTGTGTTTAACGCTAACGTATGCATACGGAATTGTTTTAAATAAACTTGCTAGCTCATTACACATCTTGTTAACAATCTGAGAAGTTTCCTATTTTCCACTGAGCTGTCATGGCTCATTGTTCAGTCTTTGTGCGATTAATGAATACATGAACAGCAACGGATGGAATAAAGCTTTGAGTAATGTGTCAATGGGATGTTTCTACTTTTGGCTGTATTATGTCAGTAAATGATTATTGTAATGAAGTCCGTAACTGTTACTGAAGTTGGAGATTGAGACAGAGACGTTTCTTTGGTCTTAAAGAGTACACTTTTACTAAACTAATTTACTGGAGGAGCATCCCATTTATACTGAACTAATCCAGTCTTCATGACAAGCAGCATGAAATATATTTGTGAGCAACATTAACAATATCGCAGCAGCCGGGATGCTGCGTTGGCTTATTTTTATAAGAGCTGTCTGCTGTTAGCTTTATGAAGCCTCAGTCGCAGTGGTGTAGTCGTGGTATACGCAGGTCTGTAGCGCATACCCACTTACTTTTAAGTAAGTACGTACGCTCACGTCCAAATGATGCACCACTCAGCAGTATATACGAGCCAGATTGCCTATTTTCTTATCCTGGGATGATAAAGTTCTGACCCGCCTTACTCATCCTTTAATTGGCAAGTTGCTGCATTCTCTGATTTGATTGGTTAATGTATTTTTTACCATGTTTATTGGTTATCAAATTCTTTTGAATTAACGACTGAATGTCAACTGGAACCCTCGAGGGAATTCAAAAGCACTCTGAAACATGGTCGTTGGGAGAGATAATTGAGATGATGTTGAGGTGATAAGAAAACATTTCTGTTGAACAGTAGAATGATGAGCCACCTAAAAGAGGTGATGGAAGGTTTTTTTTTTTTATATATACATTATAAAGACGTGTCAAAAAGCACTTGCAAAATACTTGATTTTAATTATTTAGATTTATTCAAAGCCTGAATACTACATGGATAGTCTTGAAATATTTCATTAAACTTACTTAAAGGTAATGTTTGAAGATGTGTTTACACCTAGTGTGAAACGTTTAACTGTGTGTGTGTGTGTGTGTGTGTGTGTGTGTGCGTGTGTTTCACAGGCAAGCCAGAGAGATAGTTCTGAGGTACGAGGGCCGACTGACCAGGACCAGAGGTTACCAGACTGCTGGAGCCGATGTAGGAACACACTCATTCTCATCCATCCTCATTCATACCCTCAGAACCTTCAATGAACATGTAGAAACACTGATCTCCACGTGCTCAGAAATTTTGTCGAGAAAATAAAAGCTTGTTGTTCACTGATCTGTTAGACCGTATGCTTGAGTGTTATGCAATGTAGCAAATATTCATTCTATTATGACCAAAATGGAATCAAGATGTTGAAAGCAGATGCTTTAATGCCCGCTACACAATGTGCGATTTTCAGACGAAACGACAATCCTTAAAGACTTGTGGCAATATCTTTGGTTTTGGCTCTAAATCGGCGAAACCTACGTCGAACTGTGAGACCAGTTCAATGGGAGCCGTTGTCATGGTGACCAAGCACAAACTGTGATAAATTTCTGTCAGAGATTTGGGGTGATCATGACTGCTGCTGTGACTTGGATTAACAATGTATGAAATTATGTACCCTGTGGCTACAATGACAAAACACATACAGTAAATGCCACGAGAGTGAAGCTCCGGTCATGTTTTGCTAGTTTCTCTTTCGTGAATGGATGACGCACGCTTATGACATGTTATTCTTGCGCTATCATGTCAACCTATATACATCATAGGCTGCAATTCAGCTTCTGTTTTAATTTCGCTATCTGAACACAGCGAACTTCATGTTGTAGCCAAAGGTTTATTATATTCATGTTGTACAGTGTGGCTAGCGTTGCCAATACAAACACTGTGGAGCCTACAGAAAGAGTGTTATTCATTTTTTCCTGTGGGTGGTTATAATGTGTCTCATGAAAGATAAGATTTGATCAACAACCGTGATCAACACTCCCAAAACTCACAATAATGAGACAGAAATGTAAAATATATAAAGTATAAATCTTCATAACGTCAAAGAAATAGGTGACCTCCAGTGCACTGGTACAACTCAGTTGATTGTCTGTACGCTGAGAAAAGCAGCTTGATCATCAAAGCCGGAGTAATAAAACATGCAGGTGTCTTTTCTACTGTATAAACTGTGACGTCATAACGCCATAGTCTTACATTTAATGCAAAAGACATGCGCATTTTGTGTTTCTCACATTTACAGTGAGCAAGATGGACGCAGTGGGAATAGGTTTGCAGCTGTAGCCGCAACAGCACGGCTGAATTTATGGTCTGTTGTTATAGCTCTGTTTAATTAAAGTGTTCAGGCAGCTCAGGCCCCATTAGAATAAATTGACTTTTAGTGAGCCGTCTGATGATGAGTTATTAATTCTTCTGTTTGGCTCCCACTTAATTGAAAATCAGAATCACTGAGCCGACCTCATCTTGATTGATAATCACCAGCTCAGTTCTGTGAATAGCTGCAGGGTCGCGTCGTATCGCCTCACAATTAGACGAACACTGTTTTTGCGTACATTTTCTAGATTATGTACATTTTTCTTCAAAACATTTAGGTTTGGAAGACAATTTACATGTAATAGGCAATGCCATTGACACTTCCCTTTCTCTGACAACAATAGAAACAATAGTCTTGGAAATTTTTCTGTTGAATTCTGTCATTCGATTACTGAAGTTAGAAAGTTAACCGAGCCAGGTTTCTCTTGTAAGACATGGAGTTCTTACTAATACTCACTAGGGGCCTAATTACACAACATTTTCAAGTGAAAACGCAAACTTTCGTCTTATTTTAGATATCCTCAGAAATGCAAAAAAATTGTAAATTACAATTCAAATGACTCCAATGACATTGTATTGCCATTTTGTGCACAAACCTATCACTATTTCAAAGTATCAAATCAATCAGCGACTGTAATGAATTTCAAAAGCATATGATTTTTTATATTAAGTGAATCAAAACTATTTATAGACATGGAAATGATAAATCCAACCCCGTCTGGAGTCTGTTTGTTTTGCGAACTTTTTCCTTTTCCTTGGCTGCCCATCTGCAGCTGCTGAAAAAACTTTCCCGAGTGCTCTACAACGTTTTGGTTCTCTTCGTTCCCTGGGAAGTTCGGATCAAGAAGATTGAAAGTAAGTTTGACTACCAACCTTTTGTTCAATGGAGCCCATACCTCATCCTTCCACTTGAACTATTATTGATGAAGCTGTCTTCAGAGAGCTTGCCTGATCTTTTCTCATTTATAGATGCTTCCTCTTGGTAAGAAATTAAAAAGGTTGTGTTTTTCTTTACCATCAATTGATTGATGTCTGTGTTTGATAAGGACATTAGAATAACTTCACAGATGCAAGAGAGCTACTCCCTCTTTTTTTCTGTCCTCCTGAGGTCACTTTGGTTCGGGCGTGGCCTCCTACTTCATCTTTCTCCGCTGGTTATTTGGAATCAACATCGTCCTCACCATCATGACTGGAGCTTTCATCGTCCTACCGGAGGTCAGCCGTTACAACGTTTTGCCGATCATCGCCGTCATTGTTACTTTCACAAGCTCATTCATGTCACAAACATGTTACCTACTTGAAATATTCTCCTTAAAAAAAACCTGATTCTAACAAATAACAGCTAAAATGAGCACTACAGAAGTTGAGAAAAGAGAAATTACAAATTTTTTGGGATATTTCATTCATATCTTTGTTTTTAAATGTCTCACGTGTAGGTGGTTTCCGCCTATGTTGATCAGTGCAGATCATAGAAACGTTTACAAGCAAACAACGGTAAATTGTGGACAAGAACAGTGAAAAAAAAAGAAATATTGGAGGATTTATGTCCATCACTGACATGCAGACACAAGCAATTTCCCGAGACATGACTTATCCCGTCATCCCCTCTGCCCTGATCTTACACTTTCATTTATTTCCTCCGCGTTTCTTCCTCCTTCCATGGTTTGTTAGAACTAACCTTCCCCGGGCTCCGACTTTCACACATCCCTTTGTCATCTCGTCTCTGCCTAGTGAGTCATATCATCCACCATCAAACATCATGGATGATCTGTCAGATTTTATGCCTGTGCGTCAGTCCGGCTGTGAATTATTTGACCACAGATGCAATGGTAGGATCCGATAACACTTTTTATTTCCACGCCCTCATATTTCTTCTTATTCACCTTCATTTTTTTTTTTTTTTTTAATAATTTTTAGTAGAAAACTAAACCTAAACCGTGCTCTTTAATTTAATCTTTTGATTGCATTGCACGTCAAGCACCAAAGGCTCCGGGTGTTAATACTCTTGACTTGTTGGTACAAATTATGCAAAGTTGCATTTAAGGACTTAAAATTGACCTGTGCTTCGGCTTTCAATTGAATCAAACCACATGAAAACTTAATCAAAGGGAATGTACATCAAATCGATTTAATGTATTCCCATTACAGTGCATTGAGCTGGTCTTTTCTTTTGTGCACCGCAGCTCCTGGCAGGAGCTCCGTTTGGAACGACGAGGAGTAAAACTATCCCCAAAGAGCATCTGGCTTCAGCCCAGGACCTGGACACCATCTGGTCTCTTGGGGCAAGCCTCTTTTTCCTTTTACTGTTCCGTCAATAGCACATTACTTAGAGATACAATGGACCATTATTTGAACATTACTCTATTGCCACCTTGACCTCGACTGCAGGGGCAATTTAATTTTCTCCCTCTTCACTCGTTACATAGGTTTAGAGTTGGATTAAAGCCCTATGCTGCAACAGGCATCATTTTAAGGTCCCCAGAGCTACAGGACATTTCACATAAGGGCAATTATCAGTTATAGGCTTTGTCCCGAATATCATACTTTTATTAGTCCTCTAACATGGAGAGCATTTAATTGATTAATGGAGGGATCAGTGTCGTTCCAAGTAAGACGCTGACTCTGCGCTTCCTGGAAATGATGACTTTTAAGATTGATGAAAAATAGTTGTTCATCGTGTGATTTGCAACATTCGCCAATCAGATGTTACACCATGATTATTGAGGGATGAAGTGAATAACACGGATTTTGTGGTATTTTGTCAGCGACTGAACAGTTGGTGTGTGTAAAGGACTTAAGCCTTAAACAAAGTCTTCTGGCTTGTTCCTAGTCTGTGGTGGTCACTATCTTTATTTAAAAACTTCAAAGAAAAGAAAATCAATAAGCAAAGGTTTGTTTAACAGAGCACATAAAAAAGAAGTCCAAAGCTGCCGTGGCTCACACTGCCACAGAAGTTAATGCTGAAGGTCAGATTGACCAGACTGACCACAGTTCAGAACTGAAAGCATCAACAATTACCATCAGACAGGGGTCCGACCGCATAAATGACTGGGTATTTTGTTTATTTTGTCACAACCTGAATGGTCTATTAAGTGTACTTGCCTACAATCCATGTCATTGTTGTGGATCGTGTGCAGACTTTCATGGAAATCTCTCAAAGCAGTTGACTCAGGTGAACTGGAGTTGAATCAGGTCAGAAAAAAGTGAGATCACAAAGGCAGTGATCGTTATGTCTGGCAGGTTAACGTGTAGTTTGAAACTTCACAGCTGCTTTTAAATCAACTTTTTTATTATGTAACGTACGTATCGTGATTCCTCACAGCACCCTGCATCGTGGGTTTTATGGCAATAAACACACTTATATATTCAGAATAGTGAGGTTAAGTTAGGTACAAGGACAATTCTGTCAAGCCTTTCCCGGGGTTATCTTTGAATTTGTATGCCTTCTTGTGATTGAACTGAACATGTGTTGTGCTCGACTATCCACAGGGCTACCTGCAGTACTCGGTGTTGTTCTACGGTTACTATGGCAGAGTGAGGAAAATCGGCAGTGCGGGATACCGGTTACCTCTTGCCTACTTCCTGGTTGGGATGGCCGTCTTTGCTTACAGTTTCATCATTCTGTTACGAAAGTAATCATGTTTTGTTTGGCTTGTTTTTTTTTTTTTTTTACAATTCATCCAAACATTAGTGAACAGAGTTCGGTGTTCATAAAGTAGAAACATTACAAACTGGACATTAACAGGCCTCAATTCTCCGTAACACATTACACAAGAATATCTTTAAAAAAAAATCATTATTACAGGACAGCCAGCTACTGACCTGTTGGACCTACATTGGAAACCAATCCTGTTAAGTTGTTTATATACAAGCTAATATATGCATATTTGAAGAAGCTACAGTGTTGCACTGGGTGAAGCTGAATTTCTCCTGTTTTTGCTGCTGATATCTATAGAACTGCTGCAAACTCTTTGTCCAAAAATGATCCCCAAAGCAGCTCAATGCAACATTGAAGTCACTTCACATTTCACCATGCATAAGCTCACCTGCTACATAATTTTGTGATGCTTTGCAAGTATATTCACCTGAAAGCTAAGTGTGGTGATGTACCCTAACGAATGCATAAACTCTGAAAACATTAGTTTCCAAATTTAAGAAAAACACAGTCCACCTAAAAATTTAAATATCTAGAATACATTCCAGTATTGTGAATAAAGTCGACTTTCCACTCATTTACACTTACTCAAAATAAGTTCTGGCTATTCGACTTTCAGATATGATTTATGAAAAACCTACAAAGTTGATGCTACAGTGATATTATATCACAAAAGTAGAGCATTTAAGTGGAAATGTCTAATATTGATTTCTTCATCTCAATCAATGTAGTGAAACACAAGCCAATAACAGTGGAGGGCATATAACAGTCAAAGCTGTCAGTGTCTCAATAAATTGTCATGTGACCTTCAGCATCAATTACAGCTTCACAAAGACGTCTCCTGCTGTTTACAAGAGGACCTATCGTCTGGGTATCGTTTAGGTAGTCTGGCTTTGTCACTGTACCATTCATAAAATGTAGAACAGTTCTGTCTTGAAGAGACACCGTAACACCCCCACCACAGACGGCTCATCTGGCGACAACAGTGCCTGATGCATTTCGCCGTCGTCCATTATTTCTGCTCAATATGAATGGACTTTCATCACAGAACAGCACTGAGGCCCTTTGGCCCTTCGTCCAGTGTAAATGCTCTAACTTTTTGTGAGAACTGTGCAAGACATAGTTTAAGATTTTATCCCTCCAATGAGGAACCTGCTTCGAGAAATAGCCAACGGAATTTAAGAGAAAAAACAAAACAGATATAAAATCACACTGTATTACCAGTTTTAATGGCTGTTGATCGCAATTATGAATCTGTATATAATTCCTAGTAACTACTAACTCAATTAAATCACAACCCACTTTCAGTATCTTCGAGGCTCACCAGGGGTCCTGGACCACACGCTTCATTGTTCAAGAAGTGCTTCCTTATGGTGGCTTTGATACAACACAAAAAAAATATCCTAAAAGGCTTTAAAAATCTGATAAGAATTCAAGACACTCTCTGTTTTATTCTGTAGTGTCAAATTTCATGATATGTGCTCCTGCAGAATGGCTAAGAACTCCCGCCTCAGTCTGGCCAGTGCTTCTGATGAGAACTTCACCTTCTGCTGGAGAGTTTTCTGTGCCTGGGATTACCTGATTGGAAACCCAGAAGCTGCAGAGAGCAAAGGAGCCGCCATCGTCAACAACATCAGGGTCAGAGATGCACAATAAGCTACACACACAACTGACTCTGAATCTCAACTGATCTCAAACTCTGACTCTAGTAGAGCTCAATTTCAAGTATGATTCCAAAAAATGTGTTGTTTTGACAAAAGCAAAAGCTTTCAATTAAAAAGTAAATGTGTGTTCATCCATTTCATTGCGAGTATTTCTAATTTAATGCAGGCGTTAATTGATAATGAAAGTAAAACCTTTCAAAATAAGCAGGCAGCAAATCAAATCACTAAACTGTAGTTGGAACATGAATTGGTTATTAGCCACAAATGTAATAAATGTTTTCTCTGATTGCCAGTGTGGCACTTCTGTTATTTAATTAGAAGGTTGTCATGGGGCACAAATCATATTCCGTTGGCTGGTACATCATTATAATGTGGCTGAAAATCACTCAAACATGATTGACGGGGCACATATTTCTATCATTAATATCATTTGTCAAAAGATGAACATTCTTATTAAAACAACTGACCAATAAACTCATCTCGTGTTTCCCTCTGCACAGGAAGCCATCGTGGAAGAACAGGAAAAGAAGAAAGATACAAGTCTGTACGTGTCTGCTTTCGATATGTCCATTTTTTTTGTTTTTTTTTTGTTTTTTTATGTTTTCTCTCAAACTTGAAGTGTATTTCCTGAATGTAAAATATGGCAAGTTTTATTTTCATTCAACCTTTGTAAAGCACCTTTCATGCAAGTCATAAAGACAAAGGAAATATAGCAACAAAACATTGATTAGACAAAAACTTTAAATAATTATAAAAATGGAGTGAACTTACACTTGATTGAAACACATATTAATGAATTGTGAGATTAAAATGAATTACAAGTGAATGAAAATTTATATGACATGATATAATATGATAAAGTTCAATAAACACAATATACAATAAAAACAAATTCCTATGAAGATGACAGGGAAATAAATAATTGGGAACTGTTTTCATTTTGATGTTGGTCTTGAAGGAAGTCTAGAATATCCTAAAGAGCAGAGCAGTTAGTGTCAAACAAAAGGCTTGTGGTCTAAAACCAGCCAGCGGGCTCCAATCCAGCCAAACCACCAAGCAAATTGTGCAAATATAAAAGAAAATGTTTATATATTTATGTTTTTTTTTGTTTTTTTATTAACAGCAGTGACACATCACAACACTGAGACCCAAGCTAAGAAATCAGTGATGCTGCCATAAAAACAAGCTACTCCCCTCTAAGACACTAATTCAAGATGAAGATTTACTGTTTGTGGCCACTAAAATGTGTTTGACACCCCTGTTATTACGCAACAATGAAGATGTATAAAACTACATTACGTCAATCCTGCAGACTCCAGCTCAGTTCACCTGACTCGCATGTTCAAAACTGGCAGACAATTATATTTTCCTGCTTGATTCATCAAACTTGTTTTCAAATTGTTGGAGTCATTTTTGTGTTGTTTTTCTGGATTTTAACACAAATTGCACAAAGGATGAGAGTGAGCACATCTGAAAACATATCCATCTTTAATCACCGCAATATGAGCAACATTGATAAAGTATCAGGAGACCGTCATTGATCATTTCATTAGGACGGCTTCTCGTTCTTCAGGGCGGTTCTCATCAGTCTGCGTATCTTAGCCAACATCCTGGTGCTGCTGTCGCTCGCTGGCAGCATCTACATCATCTACTTTGTGGTGGACCGCTCTCAGAAGCTGGAGCAGGAGAAGCCGGAGCTGACGCTGTGGGAGAAGAATGAGGTAGAGGAGCGGGGCTGACATCATCTTCGTCCTCATTAGTGGGATTAGATTATCCAACATGTGATACAGTTCAAAGGAGCCCATCAAAGCGAAGAGCTGATTGTTGAAGACAATCGCTGAACATCAGCGGAAGCTTCATTTCTTTCAGCTTTCTGTCATCTCTTTAATATGTTGACTGTCTATAGATCATGTTTTTTATATATCAGTCTAGTAATACAGATATTATACATACTATGTTCATATGGAGCTCTGATAAGAAGCAGTGTTTCTGTAGTCAGTACAGTTAACTTATACTAGTATTTCTCTGACTCTTGGTTGTCCAGGTGAGTGTGGTGGTTTCTCTAATCACCATGATCGCTCCGTCTGCCTTCGAGCTGGTGGCTCAGCTGGAGATGTACCACCCACGCACATCCCTTCGATTCCAGCTGGCCAGGTACCCCGAACACACCCCGGCTGCAGCTGCCCGGACGCAGCTGATGGTCCCGCTGCACGCTAACTGTGTGTTTTTTGTTTTCCAGAGTGTTAGTTTTGTACCTGGGGAACTTGTACAGTCTCATCATCGCCCTGCTCGATAAAGTCAACAGTATGAGCTCTGCTGTGAGTAAAGAGTCAGCCATGTGCGACTGTATTATTGCAACAATTGAACCAAACAAGCTGAAACTTTGTGTTAATATTTTACACTTCGATGTAGGTCGATAGCTCAGTTTCTTTCCTGAGACTCTTAAAAGTTGACAGCATCAGACCAGGCAAAGCTTGTGGCCCCTCTTTGAAATGTGGAGTTGATTTGATATCCTCCTACGACCTGGCGTCCACATACACGGACCTCACATTCTGGGTCATCTAGAAAACACTAACTGGAATTTGTATAGAAATCTGGATACTTACACTGCCATCCAGTGGTGTGACAACAGAAAATGATCATAATCAAAATGAACCTGCCAAACTGAAATGAAAGTGACAACCGCAGTAACAAATACACTGCGTCTGTGTGATTATAGTTGTCCCGTCTGATGGAAAAGAAAAAAAACTATACAACATCATATTTGGTCAGATCCTGATTTATTCTGTCCTGGTAAAGGTATTAGGAAAATAATGTTATTAATGCTACCTGCATAAATACACATGCACCCACTTTAAAGGTTTATTTGATATGTATAAGACATGCTGACATGTTGATTACCGGGAGTAATCCTTAACTGTATTTGATTCCTCCGTGTCAGGAAAATTCCTAGTAAAACCTCAAGGACACAAAGTTCAGAGAAATTAGACTGGGAGCAATTGAAAGGATTCAAAAAGTGTTAAGTGAAATCATGCACCAAGGAGACAAGTCACAAATAAAACCTCATCTGAGTGCCGTGTTGTGGTTGTCTAAAGAGTTATTTTCGAGCAGTCCGTTTTTAATGAGTGACAACAAAGGCAAAGAGAAGATAGTCATGACGTTCTGAATCCTTTCTAATACTTTCTGATTCTGCCTCATCTGTGAGTATCCTGTTATCCTGTTAGTTTAGCTTGGACCAGGTTTTCTCAGATAATGGTGAGAATGACCTTGCTACACAGTGCAGAAGCAAAACACTTCATCTTTAATAAGTATCAGGATCTCATAAGCAATTCTTCTAACACTTTGAAGAGACTGCACCAACAGCTTTTTGTAAACACATTATTGTCTTTCATTGCCTTCACATTGCAATGTTTCTGACTGCTCCCATTTCCAGGCTTACACACATAAAGACAAAGAGCATTTACTAAACAGTGCAGAAACTAAAATGATACCTGCATCTGTCTGCATCATGCGATAGAACTTCTACTGAACTTTCTGCTGCTTTGTATGGGACCCATTGTTTACATTTGTTGACTTGGGCCACGTAATATGATACTTATTTAGATATAATTGCTGGATGGTTGGTTTTGGATAAAGATAGCAGGTAGAAAATAGTGAAGCTTTATTTATGGTCATATTTCAACATAAAAGTCAAACACCAACCGATACTGTTCATTTTAAATGACCAAGAAAAGGAAATGGCCTGACGCCAATGGCTTATAAATTCTATAACCTAATACATGTGTAACAAAAACACAAAGCAACAAAACAAGAACAAAGATCTAATACCATTATTAAAGATATTCCCTTTCTCTCATCATCAGTCTGACATGTAGCATTTAATTATTCTGTATCTTACAGATTTTTAAACGACTACATTTAAGTTCATTATTGTTAACGTCCAGAATAGAAACACGTCTATATCGTATATTCAAATTCAAGCAAAAATAACTATTTGACATGAAAGTGTGGCAAGTATAGATGAGTATCTTGCACATTGCACATAAATTCATTCCAAAGACATTCCAGCAGGTGAGATTGGAGCAGAAGTCTCGGTGACCCTCTATTTTTTGGTAAAACTGGTTAAATAATTCATTGAACTGGTATCACAGAGCACTGACTGTTGTGTACTGTATATACTGTGTAAACCCTAGATACTGTATGTGGCTGGACCATAGTGTTGATCACCTCCAGGTCCCAGTGAGTCCAGCTAACTGGACTGACTCCAGCTCCTTCCTGGCCACCATCTCTCAGCCTGAGGTGGACAGCCTCTCCACCCTGGTGTCGGAGATCTCCATGTCCGGGCATCACAACAGCACCATGGCCACCATCACCACTGTGCTGGATGCCACCACCAACAACAGCAGCAGCAGTAGCAGCCGGAGTAGCAGCAGCTCCGCCTTGATCTCCAACCAGACGACCCTGTTTGAGAAGACCGCCCGATCTCAGCAGGATCAGTGCTGGGAGACCTACGTCGGACAGGTTTCCACCTCTGACTCAAGCACTTTCTGTAGTTTTATAGATTTTATACTGCATTTAATTCAGTGAAAAGAGCCTTAATGAAAACGGTTTGAAAACTGAAATTATAGTATGTATTTCAATATAGACAAAGAATAATGGCTCAAATTTACACTTGAAGCTTTTACATTTATGTTTTTAGTGCACTGTCAAAAAGTACCTTAAACCAGGCATGAGCTAAACATTATTTCAGAGATGCTGAAAATTAATACTTTATCATAACTATTAATTAAAAACAAGTGAAAGTAAATTCAGTTCCAGTATGAACCTGTATATCTCAAAATTAAGTGAAATGCAAGTCAGTGACATCAGTACTCATTTACTTATTTACTGCTGTATTTGATTACGGTAATTCATGTAATTCCATACTTCAGGTAAGTATTAATATTTTCAATAAAATTATCCAATAGATACATTACAAATGCCTATATTATTTACTCAGTGCTTAGTGTTTCATAAATATACAATTTTCTTAAATTATTAAAACACTGAAGTTAAAAAAAAAAGTTTTTAACCAATTGATAAAATTTTACATTAAATTCATTATAAAGCTTAAATACATCTTAAAGACTCATCCATGTTCAATATTTATCAATGGTTTTATATTTTTGTATCCTATCATAATGAAAAGTGAACACCATAAATGTATTTAACGACACCAGTCAACCCCCATTCTAACTGTGTGTGTGTGTGTGTGTGTGTTTGTGTGTGTGTGTGTGTTTGTGTGTGTGTGTGTGAGAGCCCGTGTGTTTGCTGTGAGAGAGGCGAATGGCTAATGAATAATGCAGGGTAATAGTGATGCGTTGACAGCTCTGACGGCTGCGAGCTGCCGAACTGTGTATCACTGATAATGTGCCATTTCCC